>CM053027.1:535761545-535788589 GCA_028564925.1 Lithobates sylvaticus | reverse complement strand
TAACTCTGTTTTCAGTCTCCTCTTGATTTCAATCAGAGAGCTTCCCAGGACACCATAGGGGTAATGTGCAGTAAAAAAATATATTGCCCTCACATAAAAAGGTGCCTCCCCCCACCAGGCACCCAGAATCCCAGAATGACCTTCCGATTGGTAACATCAATGCTCTGTGCCTCTCTGGAATCAGCTGGCACTCCAAATGGCAGAAGTGACATCACACAATGGGAAGTCCTGTCTCTACATGTTTCTACATGTTTCATCACATCCTGGATGCCATGAGGAAGCCCTGATGATGGCCTGGATGTGATGAAAGGCATAGAGAAGGAAATTCTGGTTGTGATGTCACTTCCACCATTTGGAGCGCACATAGGCTACATAGCAGCATGGAGCAATGATGTTTCCTAAATAGAGTATCAGCAAGTCATTCTGTGTCCTGGGGAGAGGGGGCACCTTATTATGTAAGTGATAAATATTTTTTACTGCTCTGGGGTTTAATAAAATAAAGATGTGTTGTGCTATGATATTTCCCCGGTCAGTTTTTTTTATAAATTTATGAATATGGAGCACATTACCCCTATGGTGTCCTGGGAAGCTCTTTGAAATCAAGTGGAAACTGATAACGGAGAGATAGTTACTTCTTTGATGACCTACTTAGTATAAGTGATCCACTTCTGCGGTGAGTGAGTGTGAAGAAACACAGTGTGATTGGTCTTGGAAAGGCACAGGGCCTTATAATTGGATGGACTTTACTTTATACTTTATTTCAGAAGCACTATTTAAAACTTGATGCACTTTTGTTATACGTTGCACATGGTATCTGATTGACTGATATGAGATTGCACTTTTATGATTTTATGAGGTTATTGGTACATATTTCATGAGATTGCACTAGATGATTTATGTTGAGTTTATTGATACAATTTTGAGTTTATGCGTTGGTAGCGCAGCTTAGTTTTTTACATTTATAATTTAAAAACAGTTTGTACATCCTGTGGCACTTGGTTTTGAGCAGCAGTTTTAATCCTGGTCCTAAACATGACTGCTAATAAATCTAGTTGTGCTAGGTGGTAACTAGCCTGGCTAATTGATAGTTTGATCCACTGATTTCTGTCCTAAGTCTGAGTTTAATTGGTAGTCTCTCTCTTCTGTCAATAGGTGGCACTGTTGCCTTTGGCATTAGGATGGTGGATTACAGTGAATTCAGGTGATGGGTAAATAAGTTGTCTCAGCCAATCAGCAGGAGTTTCTTTTGGCCACTGTGCATGCTGGTATAGGCTATTTATTCGGGAGGAGTCAGGTGATCAGGGTTCTTGCTGTGACCTGGGTGGATGTGTGTCAAACAGCTCCTGGCTGCTAGGCCTGAAGCCCGAGGCCTATCAAGCCCGAGGCCTATCCAGGAGTCCTACTGGTTGCTAGATCTACATGAGGCCTATCCAGTAGATCAGGGTTCCGTAAAGGAGAAGCAGCAAAGGTTAAGCCCGAAGCCTGGGGCAGAACCGCGTGTGGTAAAGGCTCAGCTTGAGGAGAGCCTGTTCATTGCCAGTGGTAAAGGAGAAGCAGTTGCTGGAGGGACGACCACTCCTGTTACCAGAGGCAAGTTTGGAAGGGATGAAGTTCTGAAGGAGTACCAGAGCAGATGCTTCACTAGCTGGGGACGGTGAAGTAAGTGGGAAAACAGTGGGTAGCTGTGAGTAAAGCTTGAAGGAGTATGGCGGGTATCTGTAAGTAAAGCTTGAAGATAAGTACAGTGGTTATCTGTGTGTGAAGCTTGAGGGATCCAGTAGGTAGCTGAGAGTCCAAGAAGTCTAGTGAGAGACAGTGAGCTGGAAGATCTACAGTGGGTTACTGTGAGAGAGGTTGTAGCTATAGGAGACAGCAGTTGCTACAAGATACAGATTGCTGCATTCAGCTTAAAGGCCCTTTATCTGTATTGCTGTCTGCCTAGTTCTATTTTTGTCTACAGAGTTTGCCTAATTGCTATTGCATTTGCCTAAGGGTGTCCTGAGCCCCAACCCTCTCTCCCACCGTTACTGTTAAAAGAAATAAAACTCTGTTAATTTTTACAAAAAGTGACTGGTGCCCAATCTTTTCTTTTTTTTTTTATATCCAAAGAAAAGTTTATTAACTTCAACATAAACAAACATAACCAGGCTTCAACATTTCACATTTACATTGCATGTTTTGCACATTTTCATTACCGAATGGTTACAATATCTTCATAGCTGTTACCTACCCCACTCCCCACCAACCTTATAGTCTATTCTCCGTGTGCTAGTTAACCCATTATCCACATAGGTCCACCTATCCAGCATTCATGCCTAGCAATCTTCCCATCACTAGATCCACCGGGACTAGTCCAGGTACATCCAGCCACGGGCCCCATAGTTTCTCAAACTTTCTAGGGCATCCCCTATGTTGATACAGGTGCCCAATCTTTTCACCTTGCACCACACCCACTATGCCTAGTAACCTGCACCCTAAGAAGGAATGTCAGTTCTCCCTAGCTCTGGGAGTCACCATCAGTTCCTTGGAAGTCGGGGAGACCACTACATACAACATATTTTTTTTGGATGATATTTTTTTTGGTGTACGGCACATGCCAGAAGTTCCTTTTTGGTGAAACAACTTTCTCAATAGTCTTGTGACAGATTGACAAGTTCCTCTAGCTGTGCTGCCTGAGATGGTCGGGGGCAAGTAACTTAGTGCACTGGCAACAGAGTCCAACTCCTCTAATGAGCAGTTGTATCTACACTACAACATTAGCTTTCACAATGGAGTAACATGACCATGGCTACATTAGAAGGCTGCGAATCAACATTGTCAGGCCTTAAAGTTTGAAGAGATTTTTTTTTCATTAATAAAAACTTTAAATTAAAGAAAGGAAAATATGTATATATATATAAACTTTCTATTACCTATGAAGGTTTGAGGATCTGGTGGAGGAGGGGGGATTGTAAGCACAGGAGCACTTTTTAATTATGTATTTATATATTTATATAATTTTTTTTATCACAAAGGTGGAATTATTCTTTAATCCTTCAATAGGAGAACATTATAAGCCCATGATTATATTACTGAGTACTGCTGTAGATAACATCAAATAGGTTGGTCCTCATGCTGAAACAGGACATTTTTTTCATTATTCTATTTTCCTTCAAAAATTGCTAGACAAAGCATGTCATAAACTATTATTGATTAAGCATTAGAAAAACAAAATGACAAGCTGTAAATATGTAAAACATCAGTACAGCATAATATCAGAAACATTATTGGTCATGTTCAGTTTCTAAAAATAAAACCATGCATTTGTACTTGGAGCAGGAAAAGGTCATTAAATACTATTGCGTCAGCTATTTACATGGTTTATATAAAATAGGGGACAAAGTTCTCTGTGACATGTGACACTTTTACGTTAAAGCAGACCTTTCTTTGAAAAATATAAAGTCAATTTTACGGACAGCTCCCTAATTCCAATAACATATTGTAAAAATAAAAAATAAAAAAGCCCCAAAAAAAAGTTAAAAAAAAAATCACCTTGGCTTAGCTTCCAGGTGGGTGGAGTCACCATGCCCCATAACTGCCTCCCAGGACAGCGGGTCCTTCAAAATGCTGCAAGAATCGGCAACTGAAAATTTATTTAGCCAGTCTTGTGATCCATTATTATCTTCCAGATAGCTCAAAATGATCCTCAGTCTAAATTGTAGTTGAGCACTTTAGAGCCTACCTCAGCCTGTGATTGGACAATGAAAGAACAGCAGCACGCTAATGAAGTCCTCACTGTACTGTGTTTTCTTGTCAGGAAACCAGTATTAGATGTGTTATTAGCTTACTTTTTTGTCCCCTCACTTGGTGGGTGCACATACCCCCTGCCACCTTCTTTCCCGCCCACCAATGTATTGATGCCGGCTGTTTGTCTATGCACGAGTTGTCTGACAAAGGGGGTGGAGCTTTGCATATTGGCCCCACCCATCCCCGACACAAGAGCTTCGATTTGACAGCTCCACTCACTCTCTCACTGTCATTGCGGCTGTATGCACCCAGCTTGCCCACCAATCCCTGGCTGTGCTGGATGGATGTTCACACTGCTGCAGGTCCTGCTAGGCTGTCAGCATTGGGTATGGGTGTCCCCCCTGAATCCGGGGACAGAACCAGTGATAGGCTTGGTCCAGGGACAGTGTCCTCAGTCAGGGGACTGTCTTTGAAAACCAGGGACGTCTGGTCACCCTACCCTTGGCCCCATGGCAGCTAAATGGAAGTAGCTATGCCCTTGATGGAATGTCGCAACACACAGTCCATCTAGCATAGCATTCTCTTTACATGACAGTCTCTCTAATACAGGGGTCTCAAACTAGTGGCCCTCCAGCTGTTGTGAAACTACAAGTCCCATGATGCATTGCAAGGTTGACAATTACAAGCATGACTACCACAGGCAGAGGCAAGATGGGACTTGTAGTTTTGCAACAGCTGGAGGGCCGCCAGTTTGAGACACCTGCTCTAATAGGACAGTCCTTCTGCTAGGTTATTGCCGTGACATGAAAGTCTTTCTATGTGTCAGTCAGTCTAGGAGAACAGTCTCTCCACATAATGGTGTCTCCATAACAGTTTGTAAAAGAACAGACTGCCCTCCTTTAGGACCTTACCACTAATAGCTATGGCCTTGCTAATGAAGCAGTTAAACAAAAATAATGTGTGATCCTCAAGGTTTTAGTCTCAGGACTGTATAAGGAATGACTTTATATTATGCTAATACCCATGAAGCTGGAAAGATCTCCTTATAAACCGATAAAATGTAATTGTAACGGGCATTGCCAAGTGAAAGTTGATACTCCATGGAGGGATATTGCTAGGGCACCAAGAGACTGACGTGCTTTAATTCCGGGAATATCAGACATACTGCACAAAAGATAGCCATGCACTCCATTCTTCACACAGGGAAATTCCATCTGCTAGCATTGTATTATCTCACATAAAAGAAACCATTCTTCTTCTTTAATTATTAAAGGTCTGAGGTCAAGTTGAATCCGTCTACACATGGTGTGAAAAACAGCAGCCAATCCATAATAGTCTGGGAGATTTTAAACTTATTAACAATGCCACAAAATACTCTTAAAGCAAATCTGTATCTGTTTTCTATGATATAGAATACTAAATAGAAGTGGTCTAGTCTTGGGTATATATATATAGTTTAAACTCGTAAATACAAAGTGTTTGTTCCGCTGAACCTTATAGATATACAGTGGTGTGAAAAAGTGTTTGCCCCTTCCTCATTTCCTGTTCCTTTGCATGTTTGTCACACTTAAGTGTTTCGGAACATCAAACCAATTTAAACAATAGTCAAGGACAACACAAGTAAACACAAAATGCAATTTGTAAATGAAGGTGTTTATTATTAAAGGTGAAAAAAAATCCAAACCATCATGGCCCTGTGTGAAAAAGTGATTGCCCCCTAAACCTAATAACTGGTTGGGCCACCCTTAGCAGCAACAACTGCAACCAAGTGTTTGCGATAACGTGCAATGAGGCTTTTACAGCGTCCTGGAGGAATTTTGGCCCACTCATCTTTGCAGAATTATCCTAATTCAGTTACATTAGAGGGTTTTCGAGCATGAACGGCCTTTTTAAGGTCATACCACAACATCTCAATAGGATTCAGGTCTGGACTTTGGCTAGGCCACTCCAAAGTCTTCATTTTGTTTTTCTTCAGCCATTCGGTGGTGGACTTGCTGGTGTGTTTAGGATCATTGTCCTGCTGCAGAACCCAAGTTCGTTTCAGCTTGAGTACACGAACAGATGGTCGGACATTCTTCTTCAGGATCTCTTGGTAGACAGCAGAATTCATAGTTCCTTTTATCACGGCAAGTCTTCCAGGTCCTGAAGCAGCAAAACAGCCCCAGACCATCACACTACCACCACCATATTTTACTGTTGGTATAATGTTCTTTTTCTGAAATGCAGTGTTCCTTCTACGCCAGATATACTTGGACACACACCTTCCAAAGAGTTCCACTTTTGTCTCATCGGTCCACAGAATGTTGTCCCAAAAGTCTTGGGGATCATCAAGATGTGTTGTGGAGAAATTGAGACGAGCTTTGATGTTCTTTTTGTTCAGCAGTGGTTTTCTCCTTGGAACTCTGCCATGCAGGCCATTTTTGCCCAGTCTTTTCCTGATGGTGGAGGCATGAACGCTGACCTTAACTGAGGCAAGTGAGGCCTGCAGTTCCTTGGACGTTGTTGTGGGGTCTTTTGTGACCTCTTGGATGAGTCGTCGCTGCGCTCTTGGGGTAATTTTGGGCGGCCGGCCACTCCTGGGAAGGTTCACCACTGTTCCATGTCTTCGCCATTTGTGGATAATGGCTCTCACTGTGGTTCGCTGGATTCCCAAAGCTTTCGAAATGGCTTTATAACCCTTTCCAGACTGATAGATCTCAATTACTTTCTTTCTCAATTGTTCCTGAATTTCTTTGGGTCTCGGCATGATGTGTAGCTTTTAAGGATCTTCTGGTGGACCTTACTGTGTCAAGCAGCTCCTATTTAAGTGATGCCTTGATTGTGAACAGGTGTGGCAATAATCAGGCCTGGGTGTGGCTAGAGAAATTGAACTCAGGTGTGGACAACCACAGTTATAGTATGTTTTAACAAGGGGGGCAATCACTTTTTCACACAGGGCCATGATGGTTTGGATTTTTTTTCACCTTTAATAATAAACACCTTCATTTACAAATTGCATTTTGTGTTTACTTGTGTTGTCCTTGACTATTGTTTAAATTGGTTTGATGTTCCGAAACACTTAAGTGTGACAAACATGCAAAGGAACAGGAAATGAGGAAGGGGGCAAACACTTTTTCACACCACTGTATATAGTGTATGTACAGTGGGTATAGACAAAAATCACCCCCTTTAAAATAATCACATTTTGTTACTTTCCAGCCTGAAATGAAGATAGACCCAGTTTTTGTTTTATCCAGCTGCATTTACTAATGCAAAGTATAACATCCAAGTGAAAGATATAACACCAAAGTGTCAGAAAAAAAAAAATCAAAAACAGAGTCACTGAGTTGGAAAAAGGATCACCCCCCTTTTGTCAGTATTTTGTTGGACCACCTTTTGCTTTAATTACAGCCTTTAGTCTGTTGGGATATTGTCTCTACTAACTTTGCACATGTTGTCTTTGCAATATTTGCCCACTCTTCTTTGCAGAACTGCTCAAGTTCAGTTAAATTTGATGGTGCCCATTTGTGGACTGCAGTCTTCAAGTCATTCCACCGATTTTCAATGGGGTTGAAGTCTATGCTCTCACTAAGCCATGCAAGGACATTCACCTTTTTCTCCTTCAACCACTGTGTGGTCATTGGGTCATTGTCAAGTTGGAAGGTAAACCTTCTTCTTATTGACAACTTTCTGGCAGAGGGCAGCAGCGTTTCCTCAAGAATTTGAAGGTATTTTTCCCCATCCATTTTTCTTCTATCCTGACAAGTGCTCCAGTCCCTGCTGCAGAGAAACACCCATATAACAGGATTCTACCACCTCCATGCCTTACTGTAGGAATGCTGTTATTTGAATGGTGAGCTGTATTGGATTTCCACCTGACATATGGTTTAGTGTTGAGGCCAAATAATAAATTTTAGTCTCATCTGAACATAACACCTGGTCAGATGAGACTAAAATTGAATGTGGACATTTTAACCTCTTCAGATCCGCGCTATAGCCGAATGACGGCTACAGCGTGGATCTACTTTGCCGGGAGGGCGTCAATAGACATCCTCCACTTTGCACGCTCCCCGTGCACCCTGCAGGGCACGCACGGTGCGCGCTGTGATCACTGAGTCACTGAGGCTCGGGTGATTACAGATCGGAGTAAGGGGTCGATCCCGGCCCCTTACCATGTGATAAGCAGTCAGCCAATGACAGCTGATCACGTGATTTAAACAGAAGATCGGTAATCGTTTTTGTTTTCTTCTCATGCTGACAGCGTGAGGAGAAAAGCTGATCACTGGCTTCTGTTGAAGGGACATCGATCCCGAAGAGGAAGAGGCGAAGCCGCCTCATCTGTGCCCACCAGTACCGCCTGTCAGTGCCCACCAGTACCGCCTGCCAGTGCCCACAGTGCCACGAATCAGTGCCCACGGTGCCACGAATCAGCGCCCGCCAGTACATAACAGTGTCAGCAAATCAGTGCCACCTATCAATGCCCACGAGTTCCACCTATCAATGCCCACCAGTGGTGCCAATCAGTGCCACCTAGCAGTTCTGCCTATCAGTGTCACCTATCAGTGCCCATCACTGCCACCCATCAGTGCCCATCACTGCCACCCATTAGTGCCCATCAGTGCCATCTATCAGTGCCATCTATCAGTGCCACCTATTAGTGCCCTTCAGTGCAGCCCATCAGTGCCGCCCATCAGTGCCACCCATCAGTGTCCACCAGTGCCACCTCATCAGTGCCCATCAGTGCTGCCTATTAGTGCCCTTCAGTGCAGCCCATCAGTGCCGCCCATCAGTGCCACCCATCAGTGTCCACCAGTGCCACCTCATCAGTGCCCATCAGTGCTGCCTATTAGTGCCCATCAGTGCCAATCAGTGCCACCTTATCAGTGCCAATCAGTGCTGCCTTATCAGTGCCCATCAGTGCAGCCTATCAGTGCAGCCTCATCAGCATACATCAATGAAGGAGAAAAATTACCTGTTTGCAAGATTTATTAACAAAATATAAAACTTTTTTGTATTTTTTTATTTTTATTTGGTCTTTTAATTTTTTTTTAACCAAAAATAAAAAACCCAGAGGTGATCAAATACCACCAAAAGAAAGCTCTATTTGTGGGAAAAAATTCATATGGGTACAGTGTTGTATGACCGCGCAATTGTCGTTTCTCAGAGTGAGAAAAGCTGAAAATTGGTCTGGGCAGGAGGGGGGTTTAGGTGCCCAGTAAGCAAGTGGTTAAAGGGGGGTGATTCTTTTCTATACCCACTGTATATGTGTGTGTTACACACGCACACCGATTAACGATAACATTATGACCACTAACAGGTAATATGAATACCATTAACCACTTCAATACTTGTGAAGTGACAGACACTGACAGACAGAATACAGACACTTTTACCCCCTTCCTGCCCAGGCCAATTTTCAGCTTTCAGGGCTGTCGCACTTTGAATGACAATTGCGCGGTTATGCAACACTGTACCCATATGAAATTTTTATAATTTTTGTCACACAAATAAAGCTTTCTTTCGGTGGTATTTAATCACTGCTGGATTTTTATTTATTTTTTGCTAAATAAATGAACTAAGACTGAACATTTTGAAAAAAATAATTGTTTTTATTTGTTTCTGTTATAACCTTTTGCAAATAAATAATCTTTCTTTATAAATTTAGGCCAAAATGTATTCTGCTATAGTCCTTTGGTGAAAATAACCCAAATCAGTGTATATTATTCAGTTTGTAGGAAAGTTATAGAGTCCACAAACTATGGTATATATATATCTGAAAATCGATCAATTCTGATGTTTGAAGGCCAAAAATGCCAGGACAGTACAAATATCCCCCCAAATTACCCCTTTTTGGAAAGTAGACATTTTTACATACTGTCACTGGTGCAGTACAGCATCATCATATAACTGGTGTGGCGGTGATGAGGGACACTGATGTAAAAGAAATGACAGTATGAAAAGAATTTTTTTTTACATTTTTTTTTACAATTTTTTTTTTTTTATGTACAGTGACCAGAGCAATACAGTGGTCTACAGTGTACTACTTTTAGGCCCCTTTCACACTTGTCCGACTTGTCCTGCGACTGCAAAGTCACAGGACAAGACGTTCCCCATGATTTTCAATGATAACCATTCATTAATGTGCGACTTCAAGTTTTGCTGACTTCAAAGTAGTCCCTGTACTACTTTGGTCCGACTTTCATGCGAGTTGAGGTCCATATACTTGAAGTTTACACAGGCATTCCCTGAAATCGTGGCTAAATCGTGTCAAGATCGCGTCCGCAAAATTGCTGCAAAATCTTGCGTCTTTGAAGTCGCGGTAGTGTGAAAGGGGCCTAAGGAGGTGATCATGTTTTTTTTTTTTTTTACACACTACGATTGCTTATAACTGTAAGTTGTAAGTTCATTTGGTGTTTACTATTGTGATTAGCTATGATTGGCCACAGCTAATCACATGGTACAGATAGGCAGTGATTGGCCCTGTCTGTACCATGTGATCACTGTGACCAATCACAGATCTCATCACAATAGTACACAATGAAAGGCATGAATCAAAGTCTTTCAAAGTCTTTCAATGTGTACAGTTGTCATGTAGAAAAGACAATCAAACACTCCCAGCGCTTAGCGGTCCTCGCCAGAGGGACAGCCAACCAATATCCTATCCCATACATTGTCAAAATGTCCAGTTGATGCAGCCCTCCTCATATGGGGATATCCACTGTGAAACTACAAAAAAACAATGAAGGGGAAGGCACAAACCCCTAGTGCATTATCCAAGTAAAAAAGGGAATTTATTAAAATAAAAAGCAACCAATGAAATGCATGCTCACAAATGTGCACAATTAAACAGCATGTACATGGAAGGATGACATGAGGTGGAACATCCAAGTGTTTCTGCGACCTCACATACGCACGCTAATGCATTTCGGGGGGCGCACCCCCTTCTTCAGAGCTGTGCACATTCCCTTTTTACTCGGATAATGCACTAGGGGTTTACAATTGTCATGTGATCTACTCTGATTGGCCGCAGTGATTACATGATACTGGCAGCGGGCTGGTACAGTGATCTGTCATCAGCTGTGTTTGACAGATCACACTGGAGCGCGGCCCGTGGGGTACGCCGAGGCGCAATGCTGGAAAAACATCAAACACGTCCTCCCAAGATAATAGGGCTCCTGCTTGGCCATCATATTACAATAAGTCGGTTGGGAGGGGGATCAATTAACTTATTACAATGGCACCTGAAAGTTGGTAGGAAATCTTAGGCAGCAAGTGAACATGTCCCTGAATTTGATGTATTGAAAGCAGAAAAAAAAAAGACGAATAAAAATTACCAGATAAAAAAAAAGAAAGAAAGCAGAGATAAATGGGCAAACATAAGGATTTGAGCTATTTTGACAAGGACCAAATTGCAATGGCTAGAAGACAACTTCAAAACTGCAACTCTTGTGGGATGTGCCCCGTTTGCAGTGTTCAGGACCTACGAAAAGTGGTCCAAGGAAGGAAAACTGGCAAAACAGGGTCATGGGTGTCCAAGGCTTATTGATGCACATGGAAAGCAAAGGCTAGCCAGTGTAGTCCCATCCAATAGAAGAGCTGCTGTAGCTCAAATAGCTGAAAAAGTTAATGCTGGTTCTGATAGAACAGTGTCAGAACTCACACTACATTGCAATTCGTTGCATTTGGGGCCGAGTAAGCACAGACTGGTCAAGGTTCCCATGCTGACCCGTGTCTTCAGCAAAAAGCTGCATCAGCATCAGAACTGCACCATGAAGCAATGGAAGAAGATGGCCTGGTTTCATGAATTCAAAAATGGTTTGAGGAACACAACAACAAGTTCAAGGTGTTGACTCTCTAGATCTCAATCCAATCAAGCATTTGTGGGATGTTCTGCAAAAACAAGTCTGATCTAAGGAGGCTCCACAGGACTTAAAGGTTCTGCTACTTGGTGCCATATACCACAGCATAGGTGCAGAGGTCTAGTGTCATGAATCGCCAGTAATACCTTCATGCCCTGTCTGTCTGCTTACCTCCGGTCTGTGTACAGGGGGTCCCCGGGTTACGAACAATAATGTTTGACAATTAATGGAAATACCCTCAAAATAGGCATAGTACCTTGGACACAATATCACCATGATAACTTCTTCAGTAGAATCAATAACCTTATACTTGACAATTTAACATAATGTCTGTATTTCACACACCCAGCCGTTACTATACTGCAGGTAAGTAACGTTGAACAATGCGAAACAAATTAGACATTTGTTTGTCAATAAAAAGCAACTATGCAAAAAGTAATATATAATAAAAATTGAATATTAGAGAAAAAATCTAAAAGACGGTTATTGATTCTGGCGAATGATTACCAATATTAGAATATTCAATACATCAATAATTAAGAGAACATACAAGATAAAATCAACATGGCATATTTACCCATTCCAAAATGGCTATTAGTCTGGATTTAAGATAGCTACCGGGTTCAGGAATCTCCTTAGAGGTTAAAGTATATTGCCAGGCATGGTTGTCAGTCTATCTGGGAAGATGTTTCTCCCAGTGTCCCTTCCCCAGGGTGGGTCCCTGAGCTCTCAGGTTCCCCTGAGCTGTCTTCCTTCTCACTATCTATCTAGCTTCTTAAATACCCTCTCACACAATAAGATCATAAAATTTGTAATATGTTCAGCCCAAAAGGTATGTGTCTCTTTCCTATAGGCCTAACTGTTGTAAATGTAATTGCGCCTTCAACCACCAGGGGTCTCACATGTGTTTTGGGGCTGCTCTGTAAAGTAATATATTTTATTTTATACTGTATATTTTACTTTAGTGGAAATATCTATATCTTTAATATTTGGGAATTCTACTAACCCCATACTATCAAATACGCTTAGCATAATTATTGATCAATCACTTTGCATAAAAATGGTGATATATATGCATATCATTGTATATCTGTAAACATTTAGTCCATTTAAAAAGGACACAAGTTATATGTATATATATATATATTAATCAACATCACATACAGTTTTTATCTATCTGGATACCTGTATAATTTGGGTATCCAATCAATATTCGTTTATCTAGCATAGTTAAATTCTAATATATTCATAGCATAATCATATATATATCTTAATACTAATTTGTTCCTAAAACAATTCTATTAATAATCACCCTATATTTATTATGTTTTCTTTATAACCGATTTCATCAACTCATCAGATACTAACTCATAGTTTTCTTTTGTGACCTACGCATCTCACAGATATTCTGAATGATTTATATTCACTGTCTTCTGAATATATATATATATATTTTTAACATAGGTCGGTTTGCCTCTATTTTTAAAATCATGTTTTGAAATGGACTTTGAACAGTCCGATTCATGTTTTGATAGCTTAGCTATGTACACAGTTCCTAGGACTTCACATAATAGGCTTTGTCGGGCAAGGTGTTGGCTTTAGAATTTTTGTATTGATGGTTGTAAATTGTCCAAACAGCCTTTACTTCAGCACAAAGGATTCTTCCCAGTCAGGACCACCTCCAAGTGATGACACCTCATAAATTTGGACTTCTCAAACTAATCAACAAAAATAAGTACACACCTTGTGTTTGGTGACAAAGGCTACCATTGTTCCTGTTCTCTTTTTGGCTTCAATACAGGCTTGTAAAAACCCCTTGAATAGAATGGTTGTAGTAATTTAGAATACATGAGTTTCCTGTGTCTTAGAGGTTTTCGAAAGGTCAATTATGGTGACCTCACAGTTCACGTGTCTTTTTGAAATTATACATTTCTGTCATTGAATAGTAAATATATTTCTTCATAAATTCATAACAAAGCCCCCCTTGGAAAGTTGTCGGTTGCCGGAAGTCATCTGACAGACTTTCCCAATGCAACTGATTGAAGAAATATGGCTTCGTTTGGGCCTTGTAAGTCGAGTTGTGAAAATGGATCCGGATTGTGGATATATTTAGAAGGTATAGACACCTGCAGATGGGTGTAATTTTTTTTTGGAAAACAAAAATGGGTTTGTGATCGATGTGTGCATCTCAGGGCCGTCATCCGTTCTTTGGCGGGAAATGGATCACTCCGGGCACCTTTTGGTTCTTGGCTGTCCTAGTGGGTTTTGTCCCTGTAGACTGGCCATCAATGATGTCCCTGGATTCCACATACGGTTCCTTCTCTGGATGTTTCACACATGTTGGACTCTCGGTTCTGTTGACCGGCTCATGGACATATTGGTTCTGTAAAGGAAAATAGATTCCATGAGAAAAACATATATGTCCTTTTTCTTTTTATATGATTTTGAGATATCCATGTCAAGCAGGTATCCTGGGCTTCCTCGGAGCCCCCCTCTTTCCCATTGTGTTATCAGTCCTTTAACTAAACACCTTGGATATAAAGACAATGTATGACACATTTGCTATGGGAGACCAAGCTCCAGGGCTCATTATCATGAGGACATTTATTAATAGCTGTGGATACCAGACATTTATGACTGACTTATGTTCTTCAGAACCATTTTTTTTTTTAGCTTAATTGGTTCTGGAGTAACAATAAAAGCATTTCAGTTTGACATGTAAGTGACAACTCACTGTCAGTAATAAGATATTTGGCATTATAGTCAACCTTCTACTTTTGAGGAATAAAACAAATAAATTCTCCCCCCTTTGGGGTGTCAATATAACTCATTTGAGGCAATCAAACTACCTTATGCGGGTGACTCCTCATCTTTTACCAAAATATCAAACCATTTAGGCCTCCTGATATTAATGTCTTTAGGATTCGGTCTTCCTCTGGAATTACCGTCTTCGTCGACTTCTTGAAATTAGGCTGTTTGGAGCGACCTGTTTATGTCAGAGGAATGAAGTGACCACTGAAAAATAGGAGAATAATTAATATCTAACAACCACAATCCCCCGGAAGGGATTTCAGGATCCTCATTACTGTGACCTGGGAGAAACATAGTGTTAGAACCTCTGCTTCCTATATCTTTATTCAGTGCATTCCTCTGATTTATTTTAACATAGGCGCTTAAAAGGCTCTGTGGCCCTTGGCTGGCCACAGGATTTGCCCCTTGAAGAATTGCTATTCCTGTTCATTTTAGCCATGAAACTATTGATACACTCGTGGTTTTTAATCTATTCAATTAATTAAGTCAATCTATTTATTTATTTCACAAATTGGCACAACACACTGAACTAAAGTAACTAACTGGTCCACACCATTTGCCGGTGTACTATAGAAAGTTCAACATTTTAGATCCTATATATCTGTTCCTCATTTGACCAAGCTTTGGTTTGCACGGATTATCAAACCATATATTGTATGAGGTTTATGCGCACTGCAGCCATCTATACCTCAGCAAATTCACCTTTTGAAGGAAGTTTTAATACACTTAACACTGTTTTATTTATTTTATCACGTATTCATATATCACATATTATTCACGTTTTGCGCAGAGGTCTCCTAGATAACTTATTTTACGTGTGGGAACACTATTATATGGGTTGCAGCTACATCATTTGGTTATCTTAAATATCGGTTGCATCTCTGATTTTAAATTCATAGTAGCGCTTGAGTACATGCATTCAGTACTTATTCAAACCGTGTAACATATCCGTAATTTTGTCTATTTTGGTTTCTGTATTGCTTATAAACTGATCAGAATTGGGTTGTGGGACCCGGTTTCTGTACTTTCTGGGGACTACTGGCTCAGTTTGATCAGACATATCACCATCAGAAACATTGTCTTGATTTTGGGATAGTTGTCTGGGCCTTAGTTGTTCCCTATTGTTCTGGGGATTTTGAGGTGTCCTACCCTGTAGTTTCTCCCTATTTACCCGTGTAGGCCCCCGAAGCCAATTACACCGGTAAAGGTGAGGGTGTCTACCCTTAGGTTTAAATCTGACCCGTTGGAGGTATACCCTATAGTTTCTCCTAAACCTCGGGTCTGGATCCTTTGGATGAGACTCCTGAGGTGGTCTTTGAACTCCCCCTCTAAAGGGTGGTCTCTGCTCCCCCCTTCTGATGGGTGGGGACATTGGTTTCCCACTGGGGAAACTCGGTAGCATCTCTCTTCTGACTATATCAGCGTATCTCTTTTTCTTGGTTTTGGACTGTAATGATTGAGGAGATACATAAAATTCATCCACAAATTTCATTATAGGGCTTTCAGGCCTTCCATTGTTTTCACCAGTCTGTTGGATAGAGTACAAATTGTTACTCTCTTTTACCAAAGACTCCAGTGAACACCCCCCTTTGTAATCTTTCGCTAAATTTACTTTTACGTGGGTAGGCGGGGCCTCGAAGAACATGGGTTTGAACCCAAGTTTATCATAACCTGGCTCCTTTTCTGCTAAGTGGTCATCACTTTTGAGCACAGCCATAAATTCGGTGGGGCTTGTATTATTGGTACATGTGATATTGTGTATATCCGCGCTAGCCACATTAACATTTTTGTGCGGGACAAATTCTAGATGACAGCCGTTTTTAATTTCTTGCCAGGCAGTACCCAACAGACTTTTTAAATCTTCGCAAAATGGACGGTGTTTGATTTCAAATACCCACGGTAAGAAATTAATCCTAGATTGGTCATCATTTAGGCCTAAAGCTGATAAAGCATTTTCATAGGCCTCAATGTGGTCAATAATGCACACGGATCCCTCTTCCTTAAACACTGGGACAGCATCTTTTAAAAATTCTATTATTTCTGAGGCGTCCTGTTTAGGGGTGCCTGTAGTTTTCTCTGATCCCAAAGAAAACTGATTAGACCTACTTTCATGTGTTGGTTCAATTTTTACCCCCCTTTGCTTTACAGTTGGCTTGGGGTAGAATATGGTTACTTTTTCTAATTCTTCTTCATTATGTAACTCCCAAACTTTAGGTTGAGAGTCAAATTTTGGAGTATTATCAGATTCTATACTTTGAGGGTTAAGCATCTGAGCATTATTCTGGGGCATAAACTTCCCTTGTTCTTTTAATTCTTCTTGTTGCTTAATTAGGGATTCCTGTCCTGACCTAAGCTGATTTGTTTCTTCTTTTAAATTTCCACTGCATATTACTCTGCAACTTTCTAAATTTCCACTGCCTATTACTCTGCAACTTTTTAAATTTCCACTGCCTATTACTCTGCAACTTTCGTCAGGAGACTCGTTTTCCTGCAGAAAACTCTCCTTCTCTCTTAATTGTTTACACTCTTTATTTAATTGGTGACATTCTTCCAGCATTGTTATTGCATTATTTTGCATCTGTTTTATTTCATTGTCACTGTAGACTCATCACAACAATCTGCCTTGTCATTAATTTCCTTTAGCTTTTTAGTGGGCTCATATTCCCCTTCTATTAAATGGGACTGGGGTTCTAAGATATCACTCTCCTGTTGGGTATATTGACTTTTAAACTCACTATAAAGATACATCAGGTTATCGCTTAATTCAAAATGCATGGGATCAGGCCTTTCTATTTCCTTTGTCTCAGAGGAGCTGTCTGTGAGTTCATCGCTTTGACCTTCCACGTTCCACACGTCTTTTATTAACTGACGGGCGTGGTTTATAAGGCCTTCAATGCCTGCTTCTAGACTAGTCTCGTTAGACAAACTTTTTTCGGCATGATTTGTCATGTTAATTTTTGAAAACATATCCAACATTTCCTGTACTTGTATCAAATTTGTCTGAGTATTCATATTACCACTAAGGACTGACTCTTGATAATCCCTATCAACATAAAATTCACTTTGACCAGACATTTTTCTTGGCAAAAATATTTTTTTTAAAAAGTTAATAATTAATAATTTCATGCAAAATATTATTTCTGTCACCACCGTAACTATGACTGATCCTGTACAAAATATCGACGTTATCTCACGCAGTGCCTCCATTTAATATGTTGTGCTTTTTTAAGGAAAGTTTCCCGCACATTTTTATTAAGTAATTTTTAACGAAGATATTTTTAAGATACAAGATCAATCTATACGACACAGTCTATATATGCGAAACTGGTTCACGGAGACGAGTGATCATACTTAATAGTCACATTTATTGGTTGACAGAAAACAAATATTTACATGAAATTAAAATACAGATTGCATTATTCGAACATTTGACAATTAATGGAAATACCCTCAAAATAGGCATAGTACCTTGGACACAATATCACCATGATAACTTCTTCAGTAGAATCAATAACCTTATACTTGACAATTTAACATAATGTCTGTATTTCACACACCCAGCCGTTACTATACTGCAGGTAAGTAACGTTGAACAATGCGAAACAAATTAGACATTTGTTTGTCAATAAAAAGCAACTATGCAAAAAGTAATATATAATAAAAATTGAATATTAGAGAAAAAATCTAAAAGACGGTTATTGATTCTGGAGAATGATTACCAATATTAGAATATTCAATACATCAATAATTAAGAGAACATACAAGATAAAATCAACATGGCATATTTACCCATTCCAAAATGGCTATTAGTCTGGATTTAAGATAGCTACCGGGTTCAGGAATCTCCTTAGAGGTTAAAGTATATTGCCAGGCATGGTTGTCAGTCTATCTGGGAAGATGTTTCTCCCAGTGTCCCTTCCCCAGGGTGGGTCCCTGAGCTCTCAGGTTCCCCTGAGCTGTCTTCCTTCTCACTATCTATCTAGCTTCTTAAATACCCTCTCACACAATAAGATCATAAAATTTGTAATATGTTCAGCCCAAAAGGTATGTGTCTCTTTCCTATAGGCCTAACTGTTGTAAATGTAATTGCGCCTTCAACCACCAGGGGTCTCACATGTGTTTTGGGGCTGCTCTGTAAAGTAATATATTTTATTTTATACTGTATATTTTACTTTAGTGGAAATATCTATATCTTTAATATTTGGGAATTCTACTAACCCCATACTATCAAATACGCTTAGCATAATTATTGATCAATCACTTTGCATAAAAATGGTGATATATATGCATATCATTGTATATCTGTAAACATTTAGTCCATTTAAAAAGGACACAAGTTATATGTATATATATATATATTAATCAACATCACATACAGTTTTTATCTATCTGGATACCTGTATAATTTGGGTATCCAATCAATATTCGTTTATCTAGCATAGTTAAATTCTAATATATTCATAGCATAATCATATATATATCTTAATACTAATTTGTTCCTAAAACAATTCTATTAATAATCACCCTATATTTATTATGTTTTCTTTATAACCGATTTCATCAACTCATCAGATACTAACTCATAGTTTTCTTTTGTGACCTACGCATCTCACAGATATTCTGAATGATTTATATTCACTGTCTTCTGAATATATATATATATATTTTTAACATAGGTCGGTTTGCCTCTATTTTTAAAATCATGTTTTGAAATGGACTTTGAACAGTCCGATTCATGTTTTGATAGCTTAGCTATGTACACAGTTCCTAGGACTTCACATAATAGGCTTTGTCGGGCAAGGTGTTGGCTTTAGAATTTTTGTATTGATGGTTGTAAATTGTCCAAACAGCCTTTACTTCAGCACAAAGGATTCTTCCCAGTCAGGACCACCTCCAAGTGATGACACCTCATAAATTTGGACTTCTCAAACTAATCAACAAAAATAAGTACACACCTTGTGTTTGGTGACAAAGGCTACCATTGTTCCTGTTCTCTTTTTGGCTTCAATACAGGCTTGTAAAAACCCCTTGAATAGAATGGTTGTAGTAATTTAGAATACATGAGTTTCCTGTGTCTTAGAGGTTTTCGAAAGGTCAATTATGGTGACCTCACAGTTCACGTGTCTTTTTGAAATTATACATTTCTGTCATTGAATAGTAAATATATTTCTTCATAAATTCATAACACCGCGCATGCGCAGAACGGCCGATGTCCCTGCAGAACAGCAGAGGGTCCCCGCAGCGCCTGCTTCGTAAGTAGGACTTGTTCGTAGGTCAGGCGTTCGTAAGTCGGGGACCCCCTGTATCAGCCTTGGGCCTGCACTCTCACACCTGCATGGTTAAGTAATCTTCCCTCAGCATGGCTCCACCCTAGCCTCTACAGGATACACTATTTAACACTGTGCTGTCCAAGCCTGCCTTGCCTGAGCAAGATTGTGTGTTTGGTTTCCTGTCTCCTACTTGCTCTACGTCTGTTTCTGTTACCGATCTTGGCTTGTTCTTTGACTATCCATGCCTGCTTGTTACCCTGACCTTTGGCGTGTTCTCTGTCTATCCTTGTCTGCTAGTTGCCCCGACCTTTGGCTTATCTCCTGACTATTCCTTGTTGTCCTGGGCTGCTGCTTCCTCGCTATCCTCCTGCAGCCTACCGTGGGCGTGAGCTGGGAGACCCTGGGGGCCGTGACCTAGAGCCAGTTGCAGCGCAGTCTATCCTCACCACTAGAGGCTCTGGTGAACATCTGCTGGCTCCTAGACTCTGCGCCCTGGGGAATCTTATACTCTAGCTCCCAGTGGGTTTCGTGTTGGTGCTCCAGTGGACCTGCTTTCCTGAACCACACAGAGTTCCATCCACAGCAGTCAGCCATAGGGTCCACTACCTTAGCGGTGCACTCCTGACTCCAACGGTGTGCATCTGTCACCTTGCCTCAGGTGACCTGACATCTAGTGGCATCCATGTGTCGACAGATCAGGGCTTTTTTGGTGGCAAAAGGGGGACCTACTCAATATTAGGTGGCTGGTCATAAAGTTATGGTTGATCAGTATACATATCTTCTGGTCATTAATGCAGTTTGTTTACATTTTATTTTGATATTGGATTACTGTATTCGTATTATGCACATTTATTACATGCACTAATAAGGGGGTATGGCATTTAAATCATTCATATATGTTCTGGAAACCCGAGAAAGGTGAGCTGTGCCCCACCATAAGACCGGTTGCAAAGAAACAATCATTTTTGATTCACTTTAAAAAAGACCTGTGAAGGCCTTGATTCTTTCAACGTTCCTTGTGATGTGAAGTGAACCCAGCTTCTGCTCTGCACTGCAGTGTGCTAGAACACCCATTCGCCCAAAATTTTTTATAATTTTGCCTTGAGGCGATTCAGTTCGCATTTGCAGCGCTATATAAATCATTCATTCATTCATAAACTACAAACAAAAGGAAAAGTAGACACTCTCCAAAGGAGTGATAAAAAAAACAATGTTTTATTATGCCGACATTTCACTGAGTCCCAGCTTGTCTTTTTCAAGGTACCGTGAGAAAGACGGGCTGAGACTTGCTGAAATAACGGCATAATAAAACGTTGTTATTTTTCCACTATTTCTCTACTTTAAAAATCCAGCGAGTGCCTACCAGGAATTAACTCACTTGAGCTTTCCTGCCAGGAAGCTGCCATTGCGCACCGCCAATCATAAGCTGCCAAGGCATTCCTTACCCCCATCCCCTGCTTCTGTGCTCAGTGATCTATGGAAAGTTCTGTGCTCAGGCATTGTTTGTGTGCACACTGAAACAAACTAAACCACAAAAGTACACTGTACCTGGGACCACTGAGCTGAAAAAAAAAACGAATTCCTCCACCCACACAAACAGGATAAACGGAAGACACCCCCCCCCCCCACACTGGGACACTTTGACAGTGGCGCCCATGTAGAGATACTGCTTCAGACAGCTCTGGATTGAAGATGAATATTGCAGCAAAAGCAGTTTTTAAAAAAAAATTTAACCACTTAAGCCCCAGACCATTTTGCTGGCCAAAGACCAGAGCACTTTTTGCGATTCGGCATTGCATCACTTTAACTGACAATTGCGTGGTCGTGCGACGTGGCTCCCAAAGAAAATTGACGTCCTTTTTTTCCCACAAATAGAGCTTTCTTTTGGTGGAATTTGATCACCTCTGCGTTTTTTTTATTTTTTGCGCTATAAACAAAAATAGAGCGACAATTTAAAAAAAAAAAAAAAAACGCATTATTTTTTACATTTTGCTATAATAAATATCCCCCAAAAATATATAAAAAAAAACGTTTTTTTTTTTTTTTTTTTCCTCAGTTTAGGCCGATATGTATTCTTCTACATATTTTTGGGGAAAAAAAATCGCAATAAGCATTTATTGATTGGTTTACGCAAAAGTTATAATGTCTACAAAATAGGGGTTAATTTTATGGCATTTTTATTAATAATTTTTTTTTTTACTAGTAATGGCGGTGATCTGCAATTTTTACGGTGACTGCAACATTATGGCGGACACATCGGACAATTTTGACACATTTTTGGGACCATTGTCATTTTTACAGCTATCAGTGCTATAAAATTGCATTGATTACTGTAAAAATTACACTGGCAGTGAAGGGGTTAACCACTAGGGGGGTAGGGAGGGGTTAAGTGTGAAAGTCCGTCGGAAAAACCGTCGGACCTAGTCTGCCGGAAAGTCCGGTCGTGTGTACACGGCATTAGTGTTCAATGTTAGTGGTCTACAGGGCTGGAGTGGCAAAACACTGATTATACACAGACATTAGGGTTGATTTACTAAAGGCAAATCCACTTTGCACTACAAGTTCTTTAAGTCCTTCAAGTCCAATACAAGTAATAAGGACCGGTCACTGCCGCTCTCTCTCCTTGTGTTGGGATGACTGGTCTTGTCTCCGCCCCCTCCTGTAGTTTTCTACAGGCAGCCTGCTGTGGGTGGAGCCTGCTGGGCCCCTCCTACAGCTCTGCTCTCTGATCAGGCTGTGCACAGCAATGTGATGATATCACTGCTACTTTTATAGGGTAATATCTGGGTTTGCAAAGACACTTGGTGCACACAAAGTGAATTTATATCCTTTATGGCTATTGAAAACATATTTAAATTAGTTTTTGTGCCCGGAGTTCAGCTTTAAGCCTTAGCGGGTCACTGATCTGAAATAACGCTACTTTACTGGTTGCATATCGGTTTCAGGTCAGTGACTCACTAGGCAGTGAAGCAAAACTGAGAATATCAAAATGCAGAAAGCCACTAAAAGCCAGATCATTAGATTCAATATTGATATCTTGACTGGTTCCATTTAAAACAAAGTAAGAAAGGGAATACAATACATAACTTTGTAATCATTACTGGGCATCAGTATGCACTCATCTGTGGAAAGGCAACATAAGCTGATTGACAGAACATAGGGGGTTATTTACGAAAGGCAAATCCACTTTGCACTACAAGTGCACTTGGAAGTGCAGTCACTGTAAATATGAGGGGTAGATCTGAAATGACGGAAAGCTCTGCTGATTTTATCATCCAATCATGTGCAAGCTAAAATGCTGTTTTTTTATCTTCCTTGCATGTCCCCCTCGGATCTACAGCGACTGCACTTCCAAGTGCACTTGTAGTGCAAAGTGGATTTGCCTTTTGTAAATAACCCCCAGTGTTTCTCTTTTGATGCAGAATACACCTATTTGTGATAAATAACTGTGCAGCTACAAAGTTCTATCGTCATTAGAGGGGACACCACAAAAATGGCCTGAGGATCACACAAATTAGGTGTCACTAGGTATCGATGTGTTCTTAAAGTAGAATAGGCAAAACTTTATTTTTCATTCTGGATAGAGTATAGAAGGATTATAACCCGTGTCAGTTTTTTTTTTTTTCACCATTTGTGTCCCATTGCAGAGATTTCTCTTCACTTCCTATCCCATAGCCAAACATGAGTGAGGAAGTGAGGGGAAATCCCAGCAAATTAAGGGAATTCCTTGGAGATCCCCAGGTCACCAGAACGAGTGTCCCCATTGGATGATTTCCCCTCTGTTTCTTTTACTTTCACTTTCAATGATAATGGTAAACAGAACGAATAGAGAGGGTGAGTCTCTCTAACGGGGACACAGACAGCAATACAAAAAACTGACAGGTGTTGTAATCCCCCTCCACTCTATCCAAAACTAAAAGTTTTGCCTTTAGTTTTACTTTAAAGTATGTCTGGAACCACATTTTTTGAATACAGAATAGTCATTTTTTTATTGTTTGTGTCCCATTGTGTTGGGGGAAGTTGGGGGTTACCTTCACTTTCTGTCCCATATATATTACTGGAAGTGAATTAATGGTACTCACTTTATTTTTTGTTTAAAAAACATAAGAAATAAAAACACAAGAATAAAGAAAGCAATCGCTCTTAATAATAACGCTTCTCGGTGTGTACAATCGTTCTGCATGCATCGGTCTGCTACCGCTAAGCAGTCCTGGGATGGTAGTGTGAATACATCATTGCCATGAGGCTCTGCCTCCTATATGCATTACATCCTGTGGGCAGGACTTCAGTTGCCTACTTTCTGAAAACAGAAGTCTGTGTAAAGTCCACATGTGCTGTGGAGTTTCCATGATTGAAGGATCTTAAATCCAATGAATAAAAGGGGAAGAGACAGTAAGGCTGGTGAGGAAAGGACTAGAGGATGGAGTTACTCCAGCCAAGTAATTAGATACGATCTATCTGATTTGCTGCAGCTTCTAATGCACACTGTGAAAAGTTTACAGTGTGCAATGAGAGGAGTTTGTACAACTCTTCAAAATGGAAGGTAAGGCTGCAGGTCAGCTTTAGGCACTGTCTCATGTTCCTACCAACAAGGTAGGTGAGTGGTGCTGGCACAGGCCCTGAGAACTTTGGGGTGGTAGGTATATGCCTAGCCCCATAGACAGGAAATTCTCACTGAAAACAGTCAAATTGGATGTCTGTGGGTTGTGTCTGTGTCCATGAGCTGCTTAGATTATATGAATAGTATTCTTTGACAGATGACATACAAATGTACTTGTGGAAGCTTCGGGGGTTTGTTGAGAGCGGGAGGAATTGGCACCTTTCATTTTTAATTATCAAGATGTTGAAAAGGCATTAAGTATATCAGTGTGAAATAGGTACAGACATAAATGTATAATGAAGCTGATGTTTTGTTTTGGTTGTAGAAAAGCAAATTAAGCATTGTCTGTCTTCCTACAGTACAGCCAAGTACAGCGTGGTGACGTTCCTACCTCGTTTCCTCTACGAGCAGATCAGAAAAGCTGCCAATGCTTTCTTCCTCTTCATTGCCTTATTACAGGTAAAATCTCTCATTCACATGTGACATAAATTTGTTTTTAGTTTACAATGGCCATACACAGTCCTTATATAGAGTAAAAAGTCCAATCACTCCAGCAGCGCTTCACCAAAGAAATTCAACAGAGGAGCCTCCACCTCTCAGTGTTAGTAGTGCATGTAAAGATAAGAGCAGCCAAATCCTATCCACTGGTACTAGGTAGTCCGTAGATGTTAGCTTGTAATCCACTTCAACACACCACATGTGAAAGAAATTGTCTCTTATTACCTCTCATTAAGGTTGAGCTCAGGTGTGTTCGCAACCCACACGTGCAGAGCCCGCCAGGAAGTCGGCACTGCACAGCGCCAATCACAGGCAGTGAGACATTTCCCGATCTCTGCAGCCTCGGATCAGGAAAATGTCTCACTGCTTGTGATTAGCGCTCTGCAGTGCTGACTTCCTGGTGGGCTCTGCATGTGTGGGTTGTGAACACGCTGAGCCCATCCTTACCTCTCATCTCTGATCAGCAAACACGCTTAGACCCTTTTCACACAGGCTTTCCGATCAGATCCACCTGTCAGTTTTTTCAGGCTGACCCGATCGGAGCCTCCATTCACTCCTATGGAGCGGCGGATGTCAGCGGTGACATGTCCGCTGACACCCGCTGCTATCTGTTCTGATCCTGTCTGTGAAATCCAGATGGAAGGCGAACCCTATTTTCCATCCGTTTGGCGGATCGGATGAAAACGGACAGGCGGTTCGTTTTCATCCGATCTTCCCATAGAGGAGAGAGGGGCTCTGACAGGTCTGTCTACACAGTGAGCGGAGATGGACCTGTCTGCCTACTTAGCAGGGATTAGCGGGGACTGCCAGTGTAAAAGGACCCTTAGTGATCCACACCACAGCAAACAGAAATTCAATTGTGTTCAGGGTCCGCTGAAAATGCAAGCATAAAGGACACGGGTAATCCCTGTAGCGTAATTCCATTTCACATACTTTATTAAAACTATTAACATTAATAAGACAGGGACAGGCTGTTTGTATCACTACCCTCCCGGTTTGACATCATATCCGGCCGTCGCTCTGACGTCACTTCCTGTCACCGTTTAGTCACGCCTTAATACTTCATCGTTCTGACTTCCTCTGAAGACGTCTGACGTTAAATTCTTGTTACGCCTGGGTTTACACATATGCAAACACAGACATCGCATGTGATTCTCACCCGCATTGCTGTGCGGATCACATGCGATGTCTGTGCAATACGAGTTCAGCCATACAGTTTGTATGACTGAACTCGCATTGGATTTGCACAAAAAAGGTGCAGGGACTTTTTTTTTTTTTCCTGCACTGAAATCGGATTGCATGGGTGTTCACATCCATGCAATCAGATTCCTGTCCAAATCCAAAGTTTGTACTGCAATCTGTAAACCAATCTGGGGGTGTCATTATCTTAGTATTGACACCCGCAGCGGTTCGCAGAGGGCAGTGTGAACTGCCTGTGGGAGAGATGTGATGCGGGAACCCACACTAGAATCGCGCTGGTTCCTGCATCGCAAGAGTGTGAACCCAGAATAAATGTTAAATTCAGATGTGTATACTGCCCGCAAAAAAACGAAATAAAAAAAATTGAAGCATATAGTAATAAAAACAGAGCTGCATTAACTAGTGTGTGTTATATCTGACTGGAGTTCAGCTTTAAAATATGGTATTTTCTATTGTCATGTGTCAAACTAATTTTCAAGGAATTTTTGGGATAGAGCAGGAAATATTAGAATCCCTGCCAGGTGTTTTTTTTTCTATCTGGGTCCCATGCAGGGGACCCAGATAGGGTCCCATGCAGGGGACCCAGATAGGGTCCCATGCAGGGGACTTCCTGTCTCTTACATGCAGCAGAAAGTTAGAGGAGATCTCTGCAAAGAAAAGGAAAATCCCCTCTTATGCCCCGTACACACGGTCGGAAAATCCATCTTATTTTTTTCGACGGATTTAGTCCGACACTGGTGTTGCATACACACGGTCGGACAAAGTTGTCGGATTTTCATTCTGAACGTGGTGACGTTTGTTGCCTACGACGTGACTACGTAGAGGCTAGTAGCCAATAGCTTTGGTCTTGTAATGTGATCTGAGCATGCGTGGCACTTTGTCCGTCGGAATTCGCTACACACGATCGGAAAAAGTCCGATAGGACTTTGTTGTCGGAAAATTTGAGAGCAGGAGATAAAACTTTGTCCGTCGGAAAATCCGATGGAAAATGTCCAATGGAGCCTGCACACAATCGGAATTTCCGACAACATTGTCCGATAGGACATTTTCCGTCGGAAAATCCGACCTTGTGTATGGGGCTTTAGACGGTTGTTGCTAGAA
>CM053027.1:535743537-535761087 GCA_028564925.1 Lithobates sylvaticus | reverse complement strand
GGGGCTGATCATTACGGATCCGTCCCGTGTGAAAGGGGCCTAAACTGCCGATGGACAGTAAACTGGACCTTTGTTTAGAAAATTTGGAGACCCCTGCTGTACACTTTATGGAACTGGCTTCATGTGTAGAGAGACAATCATGCTGGGTTTAGAAAAGGCCTTCCCTAAATTGCTGTCACGTAGTTAAAGTGGAAGTAAACCCCCCTATCGTTTTCAGCCAAGGAAGCTGCCATCTTTGCCTCTGTTTAATCTTCAACTGCCACAGTGCTGCACATGTGATCCGTTATGACACCAGCTATTGGATGGTTTGACTGTTTGGTTGAGAGCACAGCCAATGTGCAGTTAGCATTCACGGCATGCCTTTTTTTTTTTTTAGACTGTTAAATCGATGGGTTTACTTCCGATTTAAAAATTCACAACTGTCCAAATTCTTTTCTTTATGCTGTAGCATTAAGGCCTCATTCACAAAAGCAGCTTTTGGCTCTAAAGTGTACAAGCTACAGTCTTTTTTTGTGTATTTTTGTATCTGAGAGGTGAATCAGGATCATTCTCTCACTGATCCGTGAATTGTGTGTATACTTTTGACAAATACAATGTTTATTAAGCTGCTTTTGTTGCACATTCTGCTTCCCAGAAACAAAGATCTGACAGCTCCTCTCCAAAGGATCTGCTTACATCTATCACCAAGAAAACAGCAGTGTACATACCTCCTTCCATATTAGATTCTGCCATGTCCCACCTTTCAGCACTGCAGGAGAAATAAATAAAAGCTGTGTCAGCTTACACAACAAAACAAATCTAAAGCAGCTGTCAATTGAATAACTGAAAAATAAAATAAAATCTGTCATGGAAGTAACTGTATATAAAACAAAGGCTGAATAGCAAGTATTGGTCTGTATTTAGAATAGTAAACCATTGTTAATATTTAAGAGAAAAAAAAAAAAAAAACCTACGGCCTGAAATGTTGCCGTCAAAAATAGTTATGTATACAGTACATATCTGAGAAGGACTGCACAAGGAACAAAAGCCCAGATCCCACCGATGATGCATATGGGGGCTCTTCCTATTCTCTTCTAGGTGAGTTATGCTACAAACATGATGTAGTTGAAGAGGTGGTGTATACAGTGAAGAGCGGTAAAACAGCTTTTTTGGCCATACTTCTCTTCTTGGTCACAGGAGTGCACTTATTTCTGATCTCCTGTAACCTAGATTCATTCCGCTGTTGGCTAAAGTCAAAGAGTCAGTCCAGGCTCTGCAGAGATACCAACGTTAAGGTCAGTATACCACCCAGATGCCTGAACATCAGCTAGTTCAGCCTCTCAGCATGCCAGCAGCTCCCATCCCTTCCACAGCCCTGTACTCCAGTGAGCACTGGAGGAGCACAGCAGACAGAGGCGATGGAAAGTCACTCCATTAAGACCGAGAACTGAGCAATCATACGATTGCTTAATTCTCGATCTTAGAGCCAGTGAGGGACAGCTGCAGCATTACCCTTACCTTATTCTTCTACCTTTAGACTAAAGGCTGGTACACATGGGCCAAATATTGTCCGGCATTTGGCCCGTGTGCACAGCAGCCTGTCCAGCTTCAGTCGGGCATGCTCGAAAAAGAGCAGCCAATCAGCATCCGATCAGAGCTCGCAGTCAATGGCTGCGAGAGCTGAACGGTGTGAGGGAAGCAGTCCCCCTGTCAGAACACAATAACACAGCAGGGAGATCGCTGTACTAACATCACTCCTCACGAGCTCATGCGTTTTTTTCGTTCAGCCCGCTGGGAAGAACGCTAAAAAAAATGTAGTGTGTACCAGGCATTAGGAATTAACCCTTGCAGTGCATGGGGCGCCCACTGCAAGGGTAGTCTTTTAACGATCCTAGAGTTAGCTCTAACTATACAGAGTTGAATATTAAACACTAGGCGGGACTCTGTGTTAGCCTCCTCCTCCTCCTCTTTCAACCTCCCTGTTCAAAATGTATCTAGAACCAAAAACTACAATTTGATATATTTGAGATTACCAGTCCTTAGATGTGTTTATTTTTTGCAAACTTTTTGTACTTTATATATTGGGGAGTGTGACGAAACGTCCCTACACTCCGATTGAGTGCTTTCGTCATATACCACTTTCTCCCAGTCTGAATATAGATCTCAGATATTCCAACCGCTCACAAGCACAAAACAAGACAAGACTTGCTTAGTGCTAACATGGAATGTTTTATTTAGAACCAAAATGACAAGTATTTATCTACAGTAGAAGAGGAGATCCCCCCTCCTGCTCATTTTACTCAAATTAACATGAGCTAATTAACTAATCCCTTTAAGCATCCAATGTGACCCTGTGCCCATCAGGATTTCACTACAGGTCAGACTTGTTGTCACCGAGCTTCACATATGTTAGATGCTTATATCATCAACTCCAGCCACCTGTCTGTTGTCTTGTATAATGCAAATGAGTCTGGTCTGTCTTGACACAGATTCTAAAGAGTATTTCACCTATTGTTGTATGTGCTAATTAACCCTGCAATTGAATTGGACTGTAGTGATCTAATATAATCGTCGTTCCTCGTAGATGGAATATAGTTATTAAAAGTATTGTCTCCGCAGCAAAACCCGATTCTCCCAGAGAGAGATTTTATTGACTTCCAAAACTGAACATTCTTACAGATGACAAAAAAATCCAACAGAGTTCATATCACGACAGTGCTAGTAAATATTTAGAGCCCCATGGAAACATGTGACTCTTGGGTGCCTTCGTAAGAACACACACTTCTAAACAGATTGAACGTCCTGTTATATCCCCCACACACACTGAATGTCTGAGCAATTTGATTGGGCGTTTCCATTAAATGCTTTGATCTGCCCCGGTCTTTCAGAGTGACAGGAGATAACGCCAAGCCCCAATTTACATTCTTGCATATTCCCCCTTTGACATGTGTGAATACTGATTAGATTAAGATAATCATTATCTGTTCCCCTTTGGTATGTGGCAACAAACCCTCTTTTAATATGCGCAATTAGATTAACAGCTACCAAAGCGGCCTGCCTAGAATAGCCTGCCCCAATTTACATTCTTGCATATTCCCCCTTTGACATGTGTGAATACTGATTAGATTAAGATAATCATTATCTGTTCCCCTTTGGTATGTGGCAACAAACCCTTTTTTAATATGCGCAATTAGATTAACAGCTACCAAAGCGGCCTGCCTAGAATAAACTTGTCTTTAGAATGCCTAAATAAAAACACTACATATAATAAATATATATATATATAACATATATATATATATATAATATATATACATGTATACATATATATATATATATTAGACACAATATACTACACTGACCAGCACAGATTATAGTGGGGTTCTCATTCACCCTGTGCCCCTTAAAATCCAGGGCCCATAATCGGTTGGCAAGAGGCTCGCATTTAGTCCTCTCAAAAAGCCTGTGTCCCGGCTAGGTCTGTCACAGGGAGCATCAAACTAGGCCGCTTTCCTTATTTGGACTACAAACTCTTACCCCTCTCCTAATCTCTATTACATAGATACTTCAAGATTTCTGGCAACATCATGAGGTTTTTTTCTGTACTTGTTTTAGAAGTATACACCAGACTCCAGGGGCAAGAATCAGTGGATTCTTGCATCTGGAATGCAAATAAAGGCTGGTACACACAGGCCGAATATTGGCCAGTATCGGCCGGTTCAACAAAAAACGGTCAACATTAGGTCTGTGTGTACAGCAGCCTGCCTGACATCGAACAGCCATGCTGGAAGACCAGCATCCGATCAGCGCTTACAGCCAATGGCTGCAAGTGCTGATTACTGTGTTATTGCAGGGGGGCAGTCCTCTTGTCAGAACACAATAGCTCAGTGAAGGAGATTGCTGTACTAACATTGCTTGTGTTAGTGCAGTGATCTGTCAGGTTCTTCTCCGTTCAGCCCACTGGGTTGAACAAACTAAAAAAACTCCTGTGTGTACCAGGCATTACGGCAGCTGCTCAGCCTGTACAAAGTAATGAAAGGCTGACAGCAGCTGTTGATGTTCAAATGTAGCCACACACCAATCGGTTACCTGCGTTATGGAGGAATGTCAAAGTCAAGGCACAATTGACTGCATCCAAACTCAGACATCCATTCCTAACCGCAGGTTACCGCTTGGTTTGCAGCTACATGCAAACAGCGACAGCTGCTATCAGCTGTCATTACTTTGTACAGTGTGAACGGCCACTGCTATTGGCATGCACCTACTGATTTTTGCTGCTGGAATTGGGTGTATGTGGGTAAACGCCTGTGTGAAGAATGCTTCACTCTTTACCTTGGAGCAAAGAGTGTTTCCCTGCCTATTGTGGCATTCTCCATAATACAAAGTAAAAAATCTAACAGAAACCCCAGAGATATCATAACTGCCATTTGTTATCATTATCTACTGTATCTTCATTATTTATCAAAAACTCAAACATCAGTTTGGGTATAACTTTAAATCAGACTGATCCTTTGTATGTAAATGTATAGCTAAACAAATGATTGAAAAGACTCCCCCTTTAACTGGATGAGCTGAGTGATTTCATTAGTATCTTCAATTGTTTAATCCCCTTATTCATTAGTATCATGCTTTGAAATTAGTCTTGAGTTAAGTGCTATTAATCTATTAAATAAAGTTAGCTACACCATATTAAAGGAAATGTTTTGATATAATTAAGTCTAATGTAAGCTTTGTGTGCCACATTTAATTCAATTAGAAGCTCTGCACGCTTTTTCTAATATTTGTTACAGATATTGGCCAGAATAGTATTCTGGTCAAATGCACGCTGAGAAAACTCAACACAACGTTTTGCACCGTGCTATGAATCTCATTGGTAGGCTCAGTGTGGCAGAACCACTGAGCTCTCATAATTGAAATGCTGTTGAAAAGTTCTAACGGTGTTTTCATTAGACTCTGAGCAATCAGACCTAAAGCTGAACTCCAAACAGCTAAATACACAGAAGAAATATGAATACATTTTTTATTTACCTTTTTTAAAGGCACTATATATATATATATATATATATATATATATATATATACATACATACACACACACACACATATATATATATTTTTTTTTTATACATATACACACACAGTGCCTTGAAAAATTATTCATACCCCTTGAAATTTTCCACATTTTGTCATGTTACAACCAAAAGCGTAAATGTAACTTATTGGGATTTTATGTGATAGACCAACACAAAGTGGCACATAATTGTGAAGTGGAAGTAAAATGATAAATGGTTTTCAATGTTTTTTTAATAAATATATGAAAAGTGTGGCGTGCATTAGTATTCATTCCCCTTTACTCTGATACCCCTAACTAAAATCTAGTGGAACCAATTGCAGTCAGAAGTCTGACTAACATTATTAGTTAATAAAGTCCACCTGTGTGTAATTTAATCTCAGTATAAATGCAGCTGTTCTGTGAAGTCATCAGAGGTTTGTTAGAGAACCTGTAAAGCAGGGTTAGGTTATAAAAAAAAAATCCCAAGCTTTGAACATCTCACAGAGCACTGTTCAATCAATCATCCAAAAATGGAAAGAGTATGGCACAACTGCAAACCTACCAAGACATGGCCGTCCCCCTAAACTGACAGGCCGGGCAAGGAGAGCATTAATCAGAGAAGCAGCCAAGAGGCCCATGATAACTCCGGAGGTGCTGCAGAGATCCACAGCTCAGGTGGGAGAATCTGTCCACAGGGCAACTATGAGCCATGCACTCCACAAATCTGTCCTTTATGGAAGAGTGGTAAGAAGAAAGCCATTGTTGAAAGAAAGCCATTAGAAGCCCCATTTGCAGTTTGCGAGAAGCCATGTGGGGGACACAGCAAACATGTGGAAGACGGTGCTCTGGTCAGATGAGACCAAAATTGAACTTTTTTGGCCTGAAAGCAAAATGCTATGTGTGGTGGAAAACTAACTCTGCACATTACCCTGAACACACCACCCCCACCATGAAACATGGTGGTGGCAGCATCATGTTGTGGGGATGCTTTTTTGCAGCAGGAACAGGGAAGCTGGTAGGGGTTGATGGGAAGATGGATGGAGCCAAATACAGGGCAATCTTAGAAAGAAAACCTGTTAGAGTCTGCAAAAGACTTGAGACTGGGGCGGAGGTTCACCTTCCAGCAGGCCAACGACCCTAAACATACAGCCAGAGCTACAATGGAATGGTTTAGATCAAAGCCTATTCATGTGTTCGAATGGACCAGTCAAAGTCCAGACCTAAATCCAATTGAGAATCTGTGGCAAGATTGAAAACTGCTGTTCTCAGACGCTCTCCATCCAATCTGACACAGCTTGAGCTCTTTTGCAAAGAAAAATGGGCAAAAATCTCACTCTCTGGGCAAAGCTGGTAGAGACATCCCCAAAAACACTTGCAGCTGTAGTTGCAGGGAAAGGTGGTTCTACAAAGTATTGACTCAGGGGGGCTGAATACAAATGTACTCCACACTTTTCAGATATTTATTTGTAAAATAATTTGAAAACTATTTATCATTTTCCTTCCACTTCACACTTATGTGCCACTTTGTGTTGGTTTATCACATAAAATCCCAATAAAATACATTTACATTTTTGTTTTTAACATGACAATGTTAAAAATGTCAAGGGGTATGAATACTTTTTCAAGGCACTGTGTGTATATATATATATATATATATATATATATATATATATATATATATATATATATATACACAGTGCCTTGAAAAAGTATTCATCTTATTTATTTATCTATCTATCTATCTATCTATCTATCTATCTATCTATCTATCTACCTATCTATCTATCTATGTATAGAAAGATCGATAAATAAATCAAAGCCTTTTACCTGCCATAGGATATGTATTTAAAGATTTTATTAAAAGCAATGAATAAAATGCAAATGTACTCACAGAAGTCCTGAAAAGACTAGGCATAACATAGCCTAAAGCTCACATAGTGGGGGCTACCAGAAGGTACCTCGCTTTCCCAACAGGGCAGTCTGACTATGTCAATCTACCATGCTATGAAAAAGCCACACTCATCAATCCATGCTTATTTTACCATGTCACTTATCACTGTCTGTAGGATTGATGGTGGGCTCTTTCCATCATTTCCAGGATAATCAGACACAGGTCCTTGATTAAAGAGACGATCTGTTCAGCATAACAACATCTATAGCTTTCATAGTAATCTTACAATGCAGACAGAGGCTTTGTTTGCAATTATCTCTGGCTATATTTCCTGTCTGCAGTTATTATCTCCTCTGCTCTATCAGCATGATGTTTTATGATATATACTGTAATGCAATTATCCTTTAGTGTTTAATGGAATACTTTATATTACGACATGAAAGGTCATGAGAGTTAAGCAGCCCATACACAATTTTTTTTTCATTCAGCCAAAAATGTATAATCTATTCCTCCATCCACACAAACAAGGTGGATCTAGGAATCCCCCCCCCCCCCCCCTGCTGGGACAGTGTATTCCAGCAGCAGCTCCCTCTGCTGTCAGAATACACTGATCAGCGGTTGATCAAGAACATTTTTTACAGTATGTTCCTTCAACAGAAGTATTGAATGATCGACTCCTGTTGTGCGGGGATGGCCCCCCTGCTGGACCAGCCAAAATTTGATCAGTGTATAGACAGCTTTAGGGTGTCTACATTTCTGTGAAGTTCTCTGTTTGAAATGCTATCTTTTCGACTAAAAAAATAAAAGGTTGTGTCAATTTTAATTAGAGAAGTACATTATTTTATAGTCATGCCAGTGTTTATAAGATTCTGTATTAACAGTTATCTCCAATTTTAACTAAACATACAGGCTTTCTAAAAAAAAAAGCCCTCATAATTTCCACTCCCCTGCTCGCATTAGGCGAGTGGAAATAAGCTGAGGGTGAGTGTGGAGCCGCATCAAAGGGGGGGGGGGCAGGAGCTGCCAAGGGCCATCTTACTGCATGGGCCAACTTGGGCACCGCCCAGGGGCATGGGGGCCCCCTGCAGTTCAGTCCTCCCTCTGAACTTTTTGGCGCTCCTCTAGTACTTTTGTAGGGGTTAAGGAAAAATCTCCACCATTTGCTGCTTGTGTGGGCAGGGAGCAGGGCCGGTACAATGGGGGGGCAGAATGGGAAGAAGCCCTGGACGGTGCAGCCACAGGTGAATTACCAGCAGTGTGCTGATACAATCTGGCTGGACAAATACACTGTCTGTGACTGTACACACTGGCCAAGCTACTGCTACATAGCTACAATGATGTGCCGAGCGTGCTCCTGCACTTGCCACTAGCCTAGGAAGGCCCAGCCCGTCACTTCCCTGCCAGGCGGAAATCAGGCAGAGTATCTCCACCTGACAGGCGCTTCCTAGTCCTTAATTAACACTGCCACTAATGCAGTACAAAGGGGTAATTAACTGCCATTTGTCACTAAGGCATCACGGTCCAGTGGCAATAAACTAACCACCTCATGCTGCATATTACAATTACCATTGGTAATTAACCACTTGCTGACCCAGCAGAGTACATATACTGCAACAGGGTGGCAGTTATAGGCACTCTCACGTACCAATACATCACTGCCTGTTTCAGGGTTTCAGGCACATGCCCCCACCCACCTCTGGGGGGTGGGGAGGCATAGTTTGCGATCTTTGCCCTGGGCACCAGATGGCATTGTCCCGGCACTGGCAGGGTGTGTACTGCTCTGATCACATGGGAACAACAGGAGGACAGCATGGATCGGAGCAAGATACATCCCATCCACACAAGCAGAAGCAGTGGTAAGATTGTGGCCAGATCTAGGGGGCTACCCTGCCCCCCCCCCCAGTTAAGCTGCACCCACCAAGAGCTCTTCATCACTCCTAATGCTATGCCAGCAGTCTCCCATCCCTGCACGGCCCACAGCTTGAGCACAGGCACTAAAAGCTCCTCCACCCCATTCGATTCTATTACACACAGCTACACACAGTGTAGAGCTGGCTGCTGCAACTGAGCTGCCATTCTGACCATGGATTTCCACAGGTCAGAACTAAACACAGTAGCCAACTATTCACTGTGCATATCCTGGCTACTGTATGTGTAAGGGAATCTGATTTTAGCTTCAGTGTCAGTGTGCTGTGTGGGGAGCAGGACATCTTAGTGCCTGTGTTCAGGCTGTGTAAAATGCATGGATGAAAGACAGAGCTCTGCCCAGTGACCCCTGTACTATTCCCTCCTGCCCATCCTGTATGTGCCCTCCTACCCATCCAGTAATGTACCCTCCTGCCCATCCTGTACTGCGCCCTCCTACCCCTCATACTGTGCTCTCCTGTCCGCCCTGTACTGTGCCCTCTTGCCTACCATACTGTGCCCTCCTATCCACCCTGTACTGTGCCCTCCTGTCCACCCTGTACTGTGCCCTCCTTCCCACCCTGTACTGTGCCCTCCTATTCTGCCCTCCTGCCCACCCTGTACTGTGCCATCCTACCCACCCTGTACTGTGTCCTCCTGCCTACCATACTGTGCCCTCCTACCCACCCTGTACTGTGCCCTCCTGCCTGCCCTGTACTGTGTCCTCCTACCCACCCTGTACTGTGCCCTCCTGCCCCCCATATTGTGCATTCCTGTCTAACCTGTACTGTGCCCTCCTGCTCTCCATAGTGTGCCCTCCTTCCCACCCTGTACTGTACCCTCCTGCCCACCTTGTACTGTGTCATTTTGCCCACCCTGTACTGCGCCCTCCTGTCCCCCTATACTGTGCCCTCCTGCCCCCAATACTTTACCCTCCTGCCCTCAATACTGTGTCCTCCTGCCCGCCCTGCACTGTGTACAGACATACATATATACAAGCCACTAATAGGCTGGGAGAGGCATTCATGACAGGGGGGCAGTGTGCAAAGGGAGGGGGAAAGAGTAAAAAAAGAGTGAGAGCAGTGTGTATTGCGGGAAAAGAGGGTCATTATATACAGGGATGCAGTGTGTAGAGAGGGTGGGACAGTGTGTACATGGGGTAAATTAAATAATAATTTATGATGGCGTGTTTAGGGGCGGGATTAGGGGGAGGGAAGGGTAGGAGTTGGGTTAGGCAACTGGTGGCAAGTAACTCTTAAGGCCTGGCTAGTAGCTCAGGACTTTTTGAGCCCTGATATAAACTATTACCGATGATCTCCTTTTGACATTCTAACTTTCTGGCTTCAACACCTTCTGAGTTACTGACTCACAAAGCATGGTGGAGTTGATTTACTAAAACTGGGGAGTGCAAAATCTGGTGCAGCTGTGCATGGTAGCCAATCAGCTTCTAACTTCAGCTTGTTCAAGTAAGCTTTGAGAAAAAAAACTGAAAGCTGGTTGTTTTTTATACAGAGATGTGCCAGATTTTGCACTCTCCGGTTTTAGTAAATCAACCCCACTGTGTCTCTTTTGCAATAAAAGCTTAACTATCTGCCCACAAACTTCATTTGATTGTACACTGTGCTGCTCATTCTTTAGGCCCGTACACACGATCTGACTTTTTGACAACCAACATGCAAATTAGCTGTTTTGGACCAACATCCGACCGCGTGTACGCTCCATCGGACCAACTTTTTCCAGGTTTCATCTGACTTTTGTTGGCTGTGCGAACGGACCAACTTTCTGCCAACAAAAGTCAGACGGACCAAAGTCCGACCGTGTGTACACAAAACCAAAGGACCTTTGTACAAAGTACAAACACACATGCTCAGAACCAATGCAAATGATCAGACAACAATATAGAAGTTGACCAAAGGTGGCGCTGGAGTATTCGAACGTCCTCTTTCGAAGTGTCGTCAGTACGTTGAAACGTCACTACGTTCATGTTTGTTGCCTAAAAAGTCGGATCGTGTGTATGCAAGACCAACTTGGGGCCAACGCCCTTTGGACAGAAATCCACGGGAAAGTTGGTCCACGGTCCGATCGTGTGTATGAGGCTTTAGCAGGCTTTGGCACCGGGATGAATGAACTCCCATGCACATGTGAAGAAGTGATTTATCCTGTCCAGCAAATCAACATGGCCGAAGATGCTGAATCCAGAAGATGTTGGCATCGGCGAGACAGCCAATGCATGTCACATTTAAGTACGTAGGTATTTTGTACAATAATTTTATTGTCAGAGTCACTTTAAAGTAAAACTAAAGAAACAATTACTTTTGGATAGAGTGGGAAAGGTTATAATCTTTGTTGATGTCACCAGGACAAAAAGCAAAGAATGATCTCTCTAACAGGGACAGCAAAAACATTACATTTTTAGAAGAGTAAGAAATGGTTAGAACCTCTTGGAGGTGAAAGTATTGTCCTACAACTGTTTTGTCTTGCCTCTTAGCCAGAAATATGATTCAACCTTGCAATACAAGATGACAACTGGAGAACAAAGGTTATGAATTGGATTGGTGTTGGATTTGTGTCTGTGAGGCAACACACATATGACAAATAAAAAATAGCCTTTATACTTGCCTGCATTCTGTGCAGCTCCCATAAGGCTGCTGATAGGTTCATGATACATTACTACAATTTGGATTAAAGATAATGGTAGCCATTTTTCTTCTTCTCGGTAAACACAAAGGCTCCATGGTAACCAATAAAGCTGTATGGAAATGGAAGGGCTACAAGGATGCAGGAAAGTAGGGGCCTAAGGTGACAGGCTTTGAGCTTGTCTTAATGTTCAAATGCGGCTTGCTTTGCGATGCATTCAACTTGCATTTAAGGTCAGTTTGAGAGTTTGAAGTGCACTGGCAGGGGCATTTAACATGTAGTGAATGTTCTTCTGACCTGCATTTGCCATCTTTCTAAGCTGGGTTATCCTGCTTGCAGTCACCATTGACTTGTATGGGGAAACAGGCACAATCAAAAGGCTGTTGACAGCTGGTCCTAATGAAGCACAAACACTAAGCCATCCAAATACAAGTAAACAGAAAACACGAAGAATACACAGCAAATGGATCTTCCTTCTTTCTTGATGAACACGAAAAGCCTTACGGCATGGAACACCAATGGAGAGATCTCACTGCTGCCATCTCCAAGAAATATAAGGATCCAGCAGGTAATTCAGCCCATCAATGTCCACCTATAGCCTAAATATCCTGTAAAAAAACTGTAACCAGGTAGCACACAGCTGCATTTTATGTAAGCAGGTGAAGTGATAATAAGCCAAAATAATAAGGGTTACAACGAAGGAAGAACAACCAAGAGATAGAAACTCACCTATTGTTTTCTTTTTATTGACAGTATTGTCTGCCTTATGTCTTTTCTGCAGAAAGAGAACATATCAGTAATCAGAGAGCAAAACATTGAAAATACAGTATAATTATATTTACATTATGGATTAAAAAATGCATGTGATAGCCAGAAGTAGTTGATCACATTTAACTGGACTTGTTTGATTGTTACACTACTCATCTGAGTGGCTTCCTCAGTTAAAATGAGTGTCAGGAACATACAACATAATTTATAGTCACATAGGACATAAAATTCTAAATGACATGGGTTCATGAAATATCTCAAGGCACGTGTGGATTGCCCAAAACTTAAGTGGAGGTATGAAAAAACCCAGTGTATGATAGCCCTCATTTGGATAAAGATACCCTTATCTGCAGACTGGTCTTCTCCTATAGCTTAGGTAAGGTTGCCACCTTTTCTGGGGTCAAATACTGGTTTGATTGTCTTCTTCCTATTAAAAACATTTGGCAACAAGCCCAAAACTAAGGCCTAATCTGACACAGGTACCCTAGATTGGTGAGGACTTCTTGTTTTGTGTAGGTAGAAACAGTCCTACAAATGTTGTACACACAAGCCTGTGTAGGTGACAAATGTGTGCATTCCCTATACCTCATATAGTCTCAGTGCTCAAACGCCTCAAAACGGGAAAGTCCGAAGAGGTTCATATTTGTGGCAGTTTTCAGCAGGTAGAATAGGAGTATTCTCCTCAGATAATCTGCACGTTTCACTCAACAGATTTTCAGTGCAATTTTTTAAAGCTGAACTCCAGGATAAGCAAATCTTGTTTAAATACAAGAGTCAGGTTTATTCTTACTTGACCCTTGGTGTGATTTGTGTAATTCTTCGAGATCTTTGCAATAATCCAGTGTGAAACTTTGCGTCTGTACATGAGATTCAATAAAGACCAGTCACTGTTGCTCTTTCTTCTTGTGCAAGGTGACTGGTCTTGTCTCCACCCCTCCTGTAGTTTTCTGCAGGCAGGCTGTAGTGGGTGGGGCATGCTGGGCCCCTCCCACAGCTCTGCTCTCTGCAATGGCTATGTACAGAACAGTGATGATGTCACAAGGTAATATCTGGGTTCTTAGAGGCATTTTAAGGACGGAAAGTGAATTTATATCCTTTGTAGCTATTGAATAATATATTTATATGAAAGTTTTTGTGCCCGAAATTCAGTTTTAGGACTTTTAAGGCCTCTTCCTCAGGCAAAGTATCTATTCTAATAGCTAACATAGCCAGGTTTTCTTCAAGACATCATTCAACCCAAAGCAGGAGTCACTGTAATACCCCCAACACGTTTTTATATAAAGAATATTCAAGGAAGCCCACCATGAGAAAAAAACACATAACCTGCTCCTGAAAATGCCAGCTGCTTGATTGACCTTCAACACTGACTTGAAACAAGTAAGCTGACCAGGAACTGAAATTTCATGTCTGCATACTTGCTCCAGATCAGGTCAAGCCAAAGACAGCTATGCATTTTCAGAATGAGATTAAAGGGGTTGTAAAGGTTCGTGTTTCTTCACCTTAATGCATCCAATGCATTAAGGTGAAAAAACACCTGGAAATGACAGCCCCCCCAGCCCCCCCCATTTAATTACCTGAGCCCCTGTTCACCTGCTGTGTGTGTCCCCCAGCGTCCTCTTCTCCACGGAGTATGGCCGTTGATTGGATAGATTGATAGCAGCGCAGCCATTGGCTCGCGCTGCTGTCAATCACATCCAATGACGCGGCCCGCAGGGGGGCGGGACCGAGTCATACACGCTGTGCCTATGGACGCAGCGTGTATGACAGGGAGCGCGCCTGCAAGCTTCCCAGAGGGAGGTTAGCTATTGCGGGGAGGGGCCGAGACAGCTGCCGAGGGACCCCAGAACAGGAGGATCGGGGCCACTCTGTGCAAAACGAACTGCACAGTGGAGGTAAGTATAACATGTTAATTATTTATTTTAATTTTTTTAAATGAACCCATACAATCCCTTTAATGATGGCAGCTTATACTTTTATCTCCTGACAGGTTACCTTTATATCTTTACATTTTAAACACACTGCATATGGTATTTTATATTTTTCATAGAGTTCTAGGGGTCAGATACTTCCGACCTTCGGGCGCTTTTCAGACACAGCTGATCCAAGCGGAATCCGTCAGCTTAGCGGGATCTCTTCGCTGATCCCCGCTGAGCAGGCAGATGACAGGTCCATGTCCCCTCTGCATAGCCTGCTTTCCTCTATGGGGCGGTCAGATGGAAATGGACTGCATGTCTGTTTCCATCCAATTGTCACCCAATCTGATCCGTCGGACGAATGGTGAATGTATTGCCATATGTCTGTTTTTAGCGGATTATATTGAATCCGATGCTCTTCGAGTGTCAGTGAACACATGTCCGCTGATGTCCATCGCCCCATAGAGAATAATGGGTGTTTCAATAAGGTCAGCCTAAAAACTGCAATATATGAAAAAATAAAAATTCCTGTTTTTATGGAAAAGAATGCTAGAAATATGCAAGAAGGTGTAGCAGTGTGCAGACTGCAGGATGCTTCTGTTTTGCATGACATTAGGGAGGACAAGGATACACCATGCTGAGCTTTCCTCAGTAACTGCATTGTAAATAAGAGAATAAACTTGGTATCTACTGTCTACTCAGCAATAGTGGCTCATTTCCACAGCAGATGATTGAATCTCAATGCTATGTGGTCTGTCCAGGCAAAAGCATGCAAAAATTAAAACTGAAAGACAATCCGTCTTGTTCCATGTAGGGTCTTCCTTCTTTTTCTCATGCATAATAAAAAAATGCCAAATTCTGGAATTTAAAGTGGTATTAAACCCAAAAGCAAATATTTATTACATTGCAGCTTACCGAATCTAAGATGTGATGGCTGCATTACATTTATTTTTTAGGCTTTCTTTCTTTTATTTCAATCTGGTGATCTGGCCAGTAAGTCTGTTGTTGTTCAAAAGAACAAGCTCTCCTGCAGATGTAGCAGTGAGAGGCTAATACAAACCATTTAACAACAGGGAGGGGTGCTTAAATGATCAGCTTTTATTTATTTATATAAAACCTTTATATCAAAAGGAAAAAAAAAAGTTTGGTGTAACTGCTTATAAAGTATTTGCTGGAGCTTGGCAATTTGAGAGACAGACAATTTGTTAGTGTATTTAAATCTTAAAATGCTACAGTACAAAGGTGCCCCTGTGCTTCTTCATCCAGAGGGGAGGCCCTCTAATAAAGAATGCTACTCTTTATATGTGCGCTAACATATACATTGTGAGTATTCTTGTCGTGGAGAGATATATGTATATACATGGATGTTTTCATCTGTATTGATACTCCTTTACATTGTTGGTGCATACTGACATGTTATTACTATCTTTATAGAACGTTTATATGCTCTTTTTTTTTTCCCCCTGAAGAAGAAATAATTGCTTATTTTGAAACATGTTGGGACTTCCACGGTTCGGCCTCCTACGCATGAGACTAACCTTATGTTCAGAATGAGCATTGTTTTCTTTTTTTGATACTATGCTTTGCACATATGTTATTGTTTTTAATCCTGTCTTTGGTATTTTCTACCATTACTTTTATGATGTCTAAGTAAAACTTTTTTGATCTTTTTATATTTGCTATTTGTTTCTACTAAACATACCTGGTTGGCTGATGCCTGTAAAGTCCCCCTGGGGCCCTTTCTTTTGGTGTTCTTGGGATGCGGCAGCTAGCCTCCAGTCATATACAGCTTTAAGCTATCGTAGCACTCTAATCAAAAAGGTGAAAACAGAGAGGGGAAAAGCCTAAAAAGAGAAAACGAATACAGCCCCCACATCTAATAATTGGTATGCTGCAATATATTACATTTTTGGCTTTGAGTTTTATAGTTCTTTAATTTAAAGGACTTTATGCAAAGTGGAATTTGCCAGAAAACTAAAATTCCCCTCTCAGTTAAGCGGTTATACACTTGTAGATTTCCGAATGAACATTCATACAAAAATTCTTTGTACATTTGATGAGAGGACAAATGTCATTCAATAGTACTTAAAAATATAATTAGAAATCTTGCTTTTAAAATAAAATTTTGAAATTAATAAAAATAATTAATAAAAAAACACATACACTATTAAACATGTGGTATTCGAGAAAAAAATCCATCCTGCTCCTTTAAATTTCCTCTCCACTTTGGTCAAAAATGATGGTCAATTTGACCCCACTAATGATTAGAAGACAAACGAATGTTCTTAAAATTAAAAACTTTAAATTACATTTTACTAGTGTATAGCCAGCCTTACACAGAGCGTTGATTGCCGCCTTTTTAAATAGCAAACATGTTATACTTACCTGCTCTGTGCAATGGATTTGCACAGAATTTCCATGAACCTCCTCTTCTTGGATTCCCTGCTGGCACTCCTATCCCATCCTTTGTGGGCTTGATCCCAAGCCATGCTGCCTGCATCCCATAGACACAGATAGCGTGGCTTGGCCCCGCGCCTTCATCACAGGATTTGACTGATAGCAACGGGAACCAATGGCAAAGCCTGTGAGAGTAGAGAGAGAAGACAGAGCTGCCGCAGACAGGCACATCGCTGAATCGAGTGAGGACTCGGGTAAACAAAAGGTGGGGTGATGGGGGATACTGATATCTAAACATGTTTTACCTTAATGCAAGGAATGCATTAAAGTGGATGTAAACCCTCACATATACCCAGTGAAGTGAAAAGCCTCAGATGATATACAGAGATGAAACAAATCCTCCTACATAAGTTTTACATGTATATCTGCTGTCTTCTCCTTTCTGCACTCTTCGAAAAGTGCAGACCGTGTTAGAAATCTTTCTTCCTCTTTCAGCAGTAGGGCACTTATACTGTGCGACAGCTGATTGGAGGAAAGGCACACCCCCCTCCACATAGGCAGAGGAAGGAAGGAATGCTCAGAGCTGTGCTGTGAATAGACCAGCTCCCTGCTAATCACCCACCCCGACACAAATTTCAGGCTGGTTTTATCTCAGTAGTCGGAGAACTTATCAGAAGTTATCATGCTGATAACAGAAGAACCAAGCAGCAGAAAGACATGGGACTCAGTGCTTAAGAGGGAGATATGAAAACACTACAGATATATGTGCTCAGTTCACATTTCATGAATCAGGTTTACATCCACTTTAAGGTAAAAGCTGTTTAGGCTTTAGAATCACTTTGATTCAGACTGTTACTTTATGGCTTAATTTTTCTAAAAGTTAATTGCAGGAACAAGTTTACAATCAGACACTGTAGGACTGTGCCTACATAGGCTACATGTTTTACAGAGGTTGCTTTTTCCTGCCTCAGAACTTAGAGATACTAAAGACACTGGATCAGCATATA
>CM053027.1:535725819-535743099 GCA_028564925.1 Lithobates sylvaticus | reverse complement strand
TTCAAGAACCTTACCAATGAGCAGTTGGAAGTCCTTTCTAAAGCTTTATTCTCTCCGGCAAGTCCTGCCCTCCTCCTGATCCTGGCTTTGACTTTACTGTCAAACCATATCACTTCTGTGGTTCATCCCTTGCTTATGGAGCATGCAGAGCAGATGGCTGTAGCATTAAAGTTCATTTGTGATGGTTGGCTGGAAGCTAATCACTTTGTAGTGCTGTTTTGTGAAGCCTTTGTACAAGAAGCATTTGATCTGCATGGCCTTCAAGGAACAAAGTCTCATAGGACCGGCTCTTGATAATATTAACAAGGATACTACTTGTTGCAAAAGCTCATATCTACTTTGGATAAAGGAAGCCTACTTTTGTGAATCACCTATTTCGTTTCTTCACTTCCCCGACTTCCACATTGAGACCACCCAAGCAAGGCTCCAAGTCCACCTGCAAGAGCTGACACTCAAAGTCTGCCAAATCCTCAAACAAGCCTTCTGCAGTATGTAGGTGTGCCCCTACTTTCCAGAGTGAAATGACGTATGTTACCCTTTGTGGATGACTGGACAACTTGTATCTCAGAAACTGATGCAGAAGGTGGTATCCCAAGGATCCCTGTATGGTGTACCCCTCCTCGGTTTTTTACCTCCAGTTCCAGTGGCAGAAAGTCTTCAGGGTTCATACTTCAATCTGTTCAACATTTCCAAACTCAAAGGACACATCCACCCCATTTTGGATCTCAGAACTCTTGTGACTTGTGTGGATGCTTACCTTCATGACGCTAATCTTCCCAGTGCATCAGCGATTACTATGCTTTTTTGTGGGCCACTGCACTACCAGTTTGTGCCCCCTTTTTGTCTGCACCTTGGGTATTAACCAGGGTGCCAGGTCCAGTGTTAGCCCTCCTGCACTCTTGTCACATCTTCATTGCAGATTACTTAGACAACCTCTTGTTGTGGGGACAGGGTTCTTGGACAATGTATCTTTAACTTCCCAGACATTACAGCAATTTAGATGGGTCCTTATAGCATCTAGATATAGTATCACAACTTACTAGTCTCTTTATAGGTGTTCGCATTCTTTTTATTTTTTTCCCACTTTTTTCCCTGTATTTACACCTGGTAATCCTGCCATTAACACACATCCTGTTCTCAAGTGACAACCATACTGAGCAGTGTTGCCACCCTAGTAGAGGGTATTTTGTATTCCACAGAAATGGCAGGGAACAGTGCTAACTGATAACTTCCTGCACTCTTTGCTTCAGAATTGTTATCAGCTAACAAGATTTCTAGCTGGCTGAACAGCTATTTTATGCACATATCCAACAGATATAATAAATCACTTTAAATGGTACATTGTGAATTTAAAAGACTAAAAGGGAGAAAATAAAAGCAATATAATGATAGAGTTTACACTTTAATTCTAAAATTGTCACTGGATCTAACTCATCATTTGAAGTATCTGGGTCTAGTTCTAGACACCGCTCAGGCTAAAAGTTTCCATCCACAAGAGAAATGTGAGACTCTCTGGTCTCAGACTCAAACTCCCTAGTCTAGGAGTCATCAGAATCTCCTATTTTGAGAGTCCTAGGTCTAATGGTAGCCTCCTTTGGGCAGCTCAGTTTGCCCAGATTCACTCCAGACCTCTGTGATGCAACACTCTGTCCTTGTGGAACAAGTCGATCTTGTCTGTGGACAGACCAATTTATTTACGAGGACCAGGTTGTCCCTGGCTTGGTGGCTCAGGAATTTGACTCGGGAGTACAAGGTTTTTCCTCCCTGCCTTTTGAGGATCCTCATGATAGATATCAGCCTTTGGGGCTGCAGAGGAGTCTTGGGCACGCTGTTAGTGCAGAGGACTTTGTCATCAAGTCTCGTCTCCCGAATTAACATCCTGGAACTTCGGCTGATTTGGCTTTGTGTGCAGCATTGGACCATTCTATTGTCAGGTGGCATACATCAATTATCAGGATAGAACCATAAGATAGATCAGATTCTGTTCTACACAGAACTTTACCTTCCAGCCCTGTCAATCATGTACATTCCAGGTGTGGACATTTGGTAGGAAAAAATTTCCTTAGATCCCAGATCCTGGAACTGAAGAATGTTCCCTACACCTGAAAGTTTTCCTGCTCCCCTTGTCGAAGGTGGGGATGCTGAATGCGGATGTTCTGGGCTCTAGGTTTAACAACAAACTAGGTTTGTCTTAAGGTATAGTGATCCTCTAGCAGAAGCAGTGGATGCTCTGGTGGCTCCAACAAATTAGACCACCCTGATCTATGCCTTTCCTCCCCTGAAACTTGTGTGCTTCACAAGATTCGGATGGAGGACATTCTGGTGATCCTCATTGCTCCAAAACTGGCCCATGTGGAATGTGGTACGCTGAGGTGGCAAGACTTCTGGCAGATGATCTGTGGACACTGGCAGATTGTCAGGATCTTCTATCCTAAGAACCAGTTTGCCATCCGCCTTCATGATCGTTGGCTTTAACGGCATGGCTGTTGAATCCCCGGATCTGAAAGATTGGGGCATCTCTGAATCTGTGTTTCCTACAATGCTGAAAGCCAAGGTCTGTCATCAGACATGAAAGGCATGTTCCATGTGGTGTCAGTCTTGTGGCTTCCACCCCAGGATTCTTATGTGGGATAAATCCTCTTTCTTGTAGCTGGGTCTGGACCAGCTTTTGGCTCTCTGCACTTTCAAGGGTTGGTTTTGCAAAGAGAAAAGATAAAAGATTGGGTGGAGGCCAAGACCTCTTTCTTGCCTAAGGTAGTTTCTGCTTTTCATCTCAACCAGGGTATTGTTCTTCTGTCACTTTGACTGAAGTAAAATTAAATTTCCCTACATTGTCTGGATGCGGTTCAGGCTGTGAGAGGCTATCTCTTAGCCCGTTTCTTTCAGAAATAAATATTCTCTTTTATCATCTCAGATGGACCCTGCCAGCAATGGCACTGTCCGCATCGGTGCAACGCCACATTTGTGGTGCCGCATCGGGGTCCCAAAAGTAGTTTCTGTACTACTTTTTGCAACTTCGGGGTGCGGTTTCAGTAGACCTCTGTGTAGAAACCCGCACAGATGTCTCTGAAGTCGCCCCCCCCGAAGTTGGAACTGACATGCAGGAATGAAATTTTAATTTCATTCCCGCTGTCAGTGTGAACCTGGGCTTAATTGTCTCTGTTGTGAGCTTTGAGGATCTTTAAGAATGAATTACTTCACAGTACTGGCAGCTACAGAGGTCAGTGATGGCTTATTTTATAGAACTGTTACTGTCTTTTACTGGTAAACAAATACATTAATATCTAAATACTTTACATTTCAAAGTTTGAACACAGTTGCACATTAAAGATGCACTAGGCGGCAGTGCAGGGATGTGAACTGGACAAATAGAAATGCATGAGATTTTTTACTTGTAATGCATTCTCATGCTATAAAGTGCACATATTTACTGTATGACAGAAAAGTGTGAGGGGCCCTTATGGATATTTTGTATAGTCTCTCTCTAAGTTTATCATAATACAGAAAAAAATAGTATTTTCTGCTGTGTTTTGTCTCTTAATTGTGGTGGCATTATCCTTCATTTTGCTTACTCCCATTACATTGCATGACATGGGTTCATCTGTGTTTGTGTGAAAAGCCTGTGTGCCTTGGTCTGATTTATGATACCTGGAGAAATGGAAAAAAAAAGTGTTGTGTATATCATCCGTTGTGTATCCGTTGTGTATATCATCAGCACTAATTTTTGTTGACCTGCCTGAAAAAAAAAAATGGAAATTGGAGCCTATTGGTTGCACAAATGCACGATCTCCTTTAGTTTTATTAAATCAGCCCATGGTTCTTAGTAAACTGAATCTTTCCTTTTTCACGTGTCTTGTAAAGTTCATATAATAAAGTAATTTACTTAATTAGTCAACTTTGTAAATTATACGTATTACTTTAATTTTTGCTCTTTGCCTGTAAAGTCTCATTGTTTCTAGTGGGAAATGTTCACAATTTATTTGCTTCTATTTGTAAAGTTTATGAATGTTAAAGTTTCAATGGAATATTTTTAATAGGTTATGAAAACTACTACTAAAATGAAGCTGTGGCCAGGCTATGAACCTACTTATTCTTATAGAGGAACTGCTCACATAATTTGTAATAAAAACATCTTTGCCATTCTGAAGCTTCCTTCCAACCACTTTGCATAATTTTGTATATATACTGCGATTCTGTACTTGCCAAATAGGCTGCAGAAATCTCCCTTCACTGAGTCTGGCTGCAACCATTTTAACTTTGGGCAGCTGGAGCTGCTGCCTGTTCACTTCCTGTATTGACACAGACACACACCTCCAGCTCTGCAGCTCTCATTGGCCCTCTTATGACTCATCCACCCTCCCTTCCTGGCAAACTCTCACAAGAGTGAGAGAGAAAGCTGTGCATGATGTCATCATAAGCCTAGGCTAGTGACCAGACAAGAAAGAGGATGTGGGCTGTATAAGGTATTTACTGGCAGAAAAAAAATGTTTTACTATCCTAAGTTAAAACAACAAGGGCAGAAGGTTTTATAGATGGAAAGATGAAAAAATGACTGAGGTTCGCTTTAACTGCTTCTGGAAATTGGGCACAAATGAACTCTAACAAACTCAAAAGCACACCTAGGGCATATCTCCTATGCCCTGCTCATTTTTTTTCCCACTGTTGCCACCCCCGGCTGCTATTGATGGCAAATCCTATTTCACCTGTGTAAAATTACACTTACAGATTTTGGTAGATATTTATGTTTCAAATTTGGGATACAGTTACTTGCAAGCCAGTCTTTCTCTCTTTTAGCAAAGTATATGTGACAGGTTTACAGTGTATTTTCGACCCATGCGCTTTTAATCCTTGGCAGCCAACTATGCACAGGTCTGCAATTTATCACCGAAGATGAGACAGATTTTCATTTTAGGCGGTTGCAGAATTAAGATATCGGTAGGTTCAGGTTTCATTAAGTTCGCTGTTCTACATTACAGCACCTAAGGGAGTAATTTATGACTCAGGCTATAACCTTGTATTAAATCTATTCCAAATCTTTCTCACTGATTCTGTTTAGCATTGCATTGTTGTGCAACATAATTGTTAAATTTCTCCCATTGTCTGCATGTATTATTACAGTGTAACTAAAGGCAAAACTTTTCTTGTTTTCAGTTTGGTTAGAATAGGGAAGAGTTATAGCCCGCGTCAGTTTTTTTTTTTTTTTTGCCATCTGTGTCCCATTGGAGAGATTTCGCTTCACTTCCTGTCCCATAGCCAAAACAGGAAGTGAGAGGAAATCCTTCTAAAGTGAGAAAATCCTGGTGTGTCACTAGTGTCCCCATTGGAAGATTTCTCCTCTATTAGTGTTCTGATGTCAACCCAAAATTTGGGATTTTCTTTTACTTTCATTTTGATGATAACAGTAAACAGGACAAATAGAGAGGGTGAATATCCCTTATGCCGCGCACACACGAGCGGAATTTCCGTCCGAAAAAAATCTTGGATGGTTTTTCCGACAGAATTCTGCTCAAGCTTGTCTTGCATACACACGGTCACACAAAAGTTCTCTGAACTTTCGACCGTCAAGAACGCGGTCACATACAACACTACGACGAGTCAAGAAAATAAAGTTCAATGCTTCCGAGCATGCGTCAAATTGTTTCCGAGCATGCGTGATTTTTTGCGCGTCCGAATTGCATGAAGGCGATCGCATTTTCGGATAGGAACTTTTCCAGGCCGAAAAATAGAGAACATGCTCTCAATCTTTTGCTGGCTGGAGTTCCGCCAGCAAAAGACCGATGGAGCATACACACATTTGCATTTTCCGACAAAAAGCTCTCATTAGAGATTTCCGATCGTGTGTACGCGGCATTAGGCTCCTTTCACACTAACCGACTTTAAATTTGTGTGATTTTCAGTGCAAATTTGGAGTCCAGCTTTGATAAGACTTTTACACTTTCTGGCATTGAAGTCGTGTCAAAGTTGAATCATAGTGCAGGAACCTTCTCTGAAGTGGTAGCGACTTCAGTAGTGTCAATTGGAACGGCTCTCATAGAGATACATGGCATTTCACATGTCCTGCGAATTTGGGTCTCACAAGTTGGATCCTAATGCCGCGTACACACGGTCGGAATTTCTGATGGAAACAGTCCGATGGGAGCTTTTCAACGTATTTTCCGACCATGTGTCTTTTTCTGTCGGAATTTCCGACGGACTTTGGATTGAGAACCTGTTCTCAATTTTTCTGACGGAAAACCTTTCTATCGTATTTTCCGATCGTGAGTATGCATTTCCGACACGCAAAATTCCGACGCATGCTCGGAAACAATTCAACGCATGCTCAGAAGCATTAAACTTCCCTTTTATAGTGCTGTTGAATGTGTTTTATGTCGCTGTGTTACTGACCGTTGGAATTTGGTGTGACCGTGTGTAGGCAAGACAGTTTGGGCGAAAACCATCAGAGCTTTTTCCGACGAGAATTCTGACCGCGTGTACGCGCCATAAGGCTGACCATACACGGAGAAAATTTCTTTCCTGCAACCATGGGTTGCAGGAAAGAAAATTGCTAGTTTCCCCCATCAACACAGACAGTGCTGGAATCTCTCCTGACTAGCCATTGTCTTCTCCTGGCGACGGTTGCTGTCCTTGCCGGGAGAAGACAGTGATTTTCGCTAGCGGCTTAAGCAGCTGCTTGCCACAATCGCAAGAGAATCCGGCAGGTTGGTTGTACCCAAGTTGATCGGTCGATCAATTTGCTACATTCAGCCTGCCCATTAATGGTTCGAATCTCGGCCGGTTCCTGGTGAATCAGCCGAGATTCAAACCATGTATGGCCGGCCTGAGTCGCACAAGTGTGAAGGCCTGGTTCACACCTATGCAGGTTGCAGTGTGCCTATTCCAGGTGCATTTTGCCCTTTTCAATACACATTTTTGATCCATTGAAGTCTATGGAACCACAAACCAGAAAAAAGTCCCTGGCCCTTTCCATAAAATGCAGAGATGTGAACTATATCCATAGGAAACCATGTTAAATGGACTGTAGTGTGTTTCTGCAAAACTGAAAATGCACTAAAAAATGCATAGGTGTATACCAATAAAAACGGACAGGTGTTCTAATCTCTCACCACTACCATCCAAACCTAAAAAAAAAAAAAGTTTTGCCTTTAGTTAGACTTTCAGAAACACATAACAACATTACAATGTAATAACTTTATTTCTTTTTTTGTTTGTTTCATAAATGTTTAACTTTATTTCTATATTGTATGCTCTCTATTTCCTTCACATGTAGGTTCAAGGGAATTGATCTGCATGTGACATGCATCAACTTGTTAAATACATTTTTTCCCTATTAACCCTTAATAACCTCTACTCGTTCCAATCCTTCTCCCATAGCTATTATTTTTCTGCTGATTATTTGTTCTTTCTTTTTTTTCCCATTAATATTAAAACGTTTTTGTTTTTGTTTTGTTTGTTAATATTTTCAGAGTTGGATGAAATTAAAACCATATTTTTTTTTTATGAGATGAATTTACTATAACATACATGCTATTGCTATTTTAACTATTCTTCTCTTCACTTCTAAAGCCCCATACACACGCGCGGATTATCCGAGGACCAGGTCCGTCAGACCATGTCCGTCATACTTTGTCTGATGTTGGTTTTGCGTACACACGGTCGGACAAAGTTGTCGGAAAATCCGATCATTCTGAACGTGGTGACGTTTGTTGCCTACGACGGGACTACGTAGAGGCTAGTAGCCAATAGCTTTGGTCTTGTAATGTGATCTGAGCATGCGTAGCACTTTGTCCGGTCGGACTACCATACACACGATCGGATTTGGTGTGATCGGACCGTGTTGTCGGAAAATCTATCCAGCAGGAGATAGGACTTTGTCCGTCGGACAATACGACGTACACTGTCCGATGGTGCATACACACGGTCTGATTTTTCAACAACATTGTCCGATCGGACAGAATCCATGCGAAAATCCGACCGTGTGTATGGGGCTTAACTCTGCTAACTGTGCCTCAGCCACGGGGGGCCCCATGTGCCTGTTGGGTCCTATGGAGTCTTGCCAGGGTCTCCAGTTTGTGGGCACTCCCGTTTAGAACTACAACCTTATGTGCAGCTGTTCCCAGCACCGCACACACAGGTAGAGCAAGAAGGACACAGAGCCAAGCCATACCTTGCCTCCGCCACCACAACAGTGACTGAAATTTTTATCGACATTTCTTTGGTTCTATGTCCCTTTAAAAAAAATGGCAAAATAAAAAGGCACTTTTATTTAGATTGTAAATTACTTTGCCATAACTTGTATCCTACATGTCATTTTAGTGTCATGAACAGGACAGGTATTAAAATAAAATGTGCATTTTTTTTTATCTACTGTCACTAACTTAAATTTTTTATTTTTTTTGTTTTGTTACATGTTTTTATCTATGGGTTGCATATAAATAATAAAAAAAAAATCGCAAGACTGAACATTTAACAAGCAGTAAATAAGCTTTACAATTGTCAAGCAATTTATTTTCAAAGTTTACAGCAGAAGCACTGAAGTTGTTCAAGGCCTTCTTTCAACTGTGACTCAGAAGGCTTCCATCCTTCTAACTTCTAACTTAAACGCAGAGCAGGATCTCTGAAGGTGATGTGCTGTGCTGCCGGAGAGGACTTGAACATTTAAATGCTTCTGCTATGAAGATGAATTGCTTAACAGTGGCTTGCTACAGAAGCCAGTAGGGGCTTGCTTTAAAATGTATTACTGCTTATTAGGAAAAAAGTAAATAATTAAATGTCCATAGCCTAGCCACAGGATCACTTTATTGTAGCCTTAAAGCGGAGCTGCACCCGCACCAAAAATATAAAAAATCAGCAGCTACAAATACTGCAGCTTCTGACTTTTAATGAATGGACAATTACCTGTTCCTGTTTCCAGCGGTGTCGGCAGAATGTGACGAGCGACCGCTCGTTTCTCAGCTGCCCCGCCGCCATCCTCTGTCAGGGAATCAGGAAGTGAAGACGCAATGTCTTCACTGCCCGGTTCCCTACTGCGCATGCGCGAGTCGCGCTGCGCTTCTCTATTGGTCCCCGCAGTGTCCTGGGAACTGTGTTTCCCAAGATACAACGGGGCATCTCCGGATAATTCGTCACGGAAGTGGGTGCAGATGCCTGTATTATACAGGTATCTGCACCCCCCTCCCCCCTGAAAGGTGCCAATTGTGGCACCGGAGGGGGGGGAGGAATCTGATAAGCGGAAGTTCCACTTTAGGGTGGAGCTCCGCTTTAAATAACTCAAAGTTCCCTGAACATCAGGTCAGATTATAGATCAAGGGTGAAATTGGGAAGCTTATTTCCACCCTAATGCCCCATACACACGGTCGGATTTTCCGACGGAAAATGTCCTATCGGACAATCTTGTCGGAAATTCCGACCGTGTGTAGGCTTTGTTCCGACAGGCAAAGTGACACGCATGCTCAGATCACATTACAAGACCAAAGCTATTGGCTAGTAGCCTCTACGTAGTCCCGTCGTATGCATCGAACGTCACCACGTTCAGGGTGATCGGATTTTCCGACAACTTTGTCCGACCGTGTGTATGCAACACCAGTGTCGGACAAAATCCGTCGGAAAAAATCCGACGGATTTTGTGGTCGGAATTTCCGACCGTGTGTACGGGGCATTAGACTTTCTATAGACATCAGATGATGGTTGGAACTTCCGACTGCTGTGCACAGTAATGTTATAGAACCATTGTGGCATTGGCTTATGTAATTGTATACACGATTGCCTCTTTTGCACTTAGCAATCTCCCTGCACAGGATTTACTTTCGTATAATAATGATTGCTTGGAAATTGAATTTCAAGTAAGAAACAAATTCAATACTGACTCCAAAATTTGGTAAATCCCTAGATTCCGAGATAACATTCTGCATTGTATATGTATATTATTTTTATTGTAAGTGAAATGAACTGCTTTGTGCCCCATTGCAGAGGGAAGGATGAGTCTCTGTGATTATAGAAGAAAAGTCGGGTGAGCGGAGGCTGTAGTACACAAAAAGAACCATTCACATTTTCTTAGTAACCTGTACCAGTGTTACAGTTCTACTTGTAAAAAATCCCTCAATCCTTTGCTTTGAAACCAAAGTTTGTTCATCTCTTGTGTGTCTATTTCTGCATTCCTTGCTGACACTGTTTTGTTCTGCCTACAGTGAGCCACAAGCAATGTGTTACATTGAAACATCCAATCTCGATGGTGAAACTAATTTAAAAATACGTCAGGTACTATAAATATGTTTTCCTCAATTTTCTTACTTTTCCTTTTCTACTACTATACTCTCCTGCAATCGTCTGGCCCCTTCATCCACCTCCCATGTCTCCCTTTAACTTATGTTCTTCTTGTCTCTCTTTGCCCTCCTCACATTACTCTTTACCTTCTTTGTTCCCTAAGCTTGTCATCGAGTGTATAATGGGGAGACTAAAGAACTTTTTATTCTAATGACGACTGGTCACATCATCTCATAAGCTCTTCCTCTGACCTTAACTATGAACAGGCCCTTCAAGCTCAGTAGTCAATAAGTAAAGATACTACCTTAACTTATCCATATATATAGAATCACAAATGGTTTGTTGGGTGGCAGGGGCCTTAGTGGGCACAAAATCAAACAACACAATACTTACATAAAAATTTTACAAACTTTTATTAGAATAGGCAGATAAAATACTAAATCCAGGCCATCAAATATGGATTTGATGGCCTGAATTTAGGCCATCAAACAACATGTTGGACTAAATTTCACTTTGTACAGAGTAACAACAGTATTCCAATCCTCCCCAACGGGAAGGCATACATTGTAACTACAACAAAACAGATGCCTGCTCAAATACCTGACGTGTTTCGAGACATGCGCTTTCTCAGGGGCAACAAAATGGATAACATGTCATAGTCAGCAATAACATAGCGAACAGCAACTAGCCTGAGATCAAGTAGTTAAAGTGTTACTAAAGGTAAACAAAATTTTTTATTAAAATAACAAGGATGTTATACTCATCTGCTCTGTACCTCCTTTTCTGAGGTCCCCGCTTTCAATCTTGGCTCCTCCTCTTCTTCTAACCCTGTAGCAAGTCGCTTGCTATGGGGGCACACAATGCTTGCGCACTCTCGAGCAGTGCGTGTCTTATGGAACCACGTTCCATAGACACACACACAGCAGGGCTGAGCCCTGGCCCCTGACTCCTCCTCACTGCATTTGATTGACAGCAGCAGGAGGCAATGACTCCTGCCCGAGTCACTGTGTGAAAAAGGAAGAGAGGGGAGAAGAGATGCAGCCGTGCACAGCTCTGGATCTCTTCTCCCCTCTCTTCCCCTTCACACAGACAGGACAGAAAACTATAAAAAAATGTTTGCCTTAAATTGGTTTTAAAGGCAGAAGGTTTTTTATGTTAATGCATTCTGTGCATTAGAATAAAAAACCTTCTGTGTGCAGCCCCAGCCTCCCTAATACTTACCTGGAGGAGGGAGGGGCCATGATCGCTGGCGAGGGACCTGAGAAGAGGAGGATCTGGGCTGCTTTGTACAAAACCATTACACAGAGCGGGTAAGTATGACATGTTTGTTATTTTTAAACAAAAACAATGAGACTTTAATATCACTTTAATGCAGGGAATGCATTAAGGTAAAATACTTTTTGGCTTTAGAACCACTTTGATAGCATAGTGATACATGTGAGGAGATCTGATCCTTCCCTGGAGAAATGGGGGAACTCAACCAGACTAATGCAGAGATCCCCTTAGGAATGCTTCAACTTAAAGCGGAAGTGCAGCTAAAAAAAAATATTAAAAGCCAGCAGCTACAAATACTGCAGCTGCTGACTTTTAATAAATGGACACTTACCTGTCCTGGAGTCCAGCGATGTTGGCACCCTGCATAGTGTACTTTAGCCACAACACATAATGATGCACAGATGTGAATGCGCTGTGTATTGCTGTGTGCTTCAGTGCAAAAAAATGTGCATTGCTTTTATGTATGTCGAGGCCCATGGGCCCAGTCATAAAAAGCTGCCTTAGTACAATGTGCTTCAAGGCACACAAATGTGAACTAGTGCCATAAAAAAAATGGTCCTTCAAAAATAGGCTTGCTGCCATCCCCAGGAGTGGTTGTAAAGCAGGCTGCGTGATTAGACCTGGTGCCTATTTTCTGAAAAACAGACAATTCTGATGAATGTCACCTCTGGGGATATAAGATTTCAAATCCACCATGGTAACAAGTTGTTTACAAAACCAGAGCCTTCTTTCGATATAAATAACGTTTAAGCACCCTGCCAGGTTCTAAAAGAATTATAACAATATGTATGTGCCACCTTATAATCACCCAATAAATTATCAAGAAGCAGACCCTCATTTGTCTTTCTCACAGATGGAACAAGTGTGATTTGCCTGGGCTAACCATAAAAGTGTTTTATGCATAATCCAGCGGAAAGCAATTGAAAGTAATCGCTAGGTTTTTGGCATTTGGCATTTTTTAAACATTTTAAAGATGTAGATATAATTAGTGTTACGTGCAGTGATGTAAGTAACTGAGTTAAAATAAACTGAGTTACATAACGCAGTTACTTTAGAGGGTAACGAGTAATCTAACTGATTACTTTTCCCCTCATGGTAACTCAGTTCCCATTACTTTGGCTTAGTTACCCCAATTACATCTACCGCCACTAGATGGCAGTAGTGTAATTCCGGTGTCCTGCCGAAAAAGTTCCCCCGCCGGATAAGGACCCCCTGTACTGCGCAGGCGCAGCACTTGCGCAGTACGAAGGACTACGGAGCTTCCGAAAATTTCCGAACCTAAACAGCTTTGAGTGCGCAGGCGCAGTTAACATGTAATTGTACGAGGCGATGCCGCACGCTCCTGATGCTCGTGCTACTCTGCAAGGGGCGTCTATCGTGTAATTAAGGGGCGGGTCTATTATTACTGTAACCAAGGGGCGCATTTATTATTATTGTTATCTATCAAGCTCTGCCCATTAATTTAACATTCCCCCTCTTCTGTAGCCATTCGCCCCTTACACGATATAATAATAATAGACCCGCCACTTGCTTACACGCTATAACAGATCTGCCCCTTGGTTAGAGTAATAATAGCGCAGCCCCTTGGTTACACGATATATAACAATAATAATAAATGCGCCCCTTGGTTACAGTAATACTAGACCCGCCCCTTAGTTACACGTATAGAATATTAAAAAAAAAAGTCACAGTTACTTTGCTGCGTAACTAATTACTTTTCCAATGTAGTAACTGAGTTACTAACGCAATTACTTTTTGGGAGAAGTAATTTGTAACTTAACGAATTACTTTTTTAAAGTAAGATGACCAACACTGGTTACGTGTGTTGTCATTTGTTCTTAATTGAACCCCAATGCACATACACAGTGTGCACAGTGTGTACAGATGTGAACGTGCTGCATGTTGCATTGCAAAGAAATATGCAAGAGCTGGTTTTAAATAATTTGGGGCACGTTGTGTTATAATGAGCTGTCCAAACACAATGGGGGTCATTTACTAAAGGTAAATTCACTTTGCACTAAAAGTGCAAACTACAAGTGCAAAGTGCACTGGCAATTGAACTGAAAGTGCACAGAAGTGCAGTCACTGTAGATCCGAGAGGGACATGCAAGGAAAATAAAAAACAGCATTTTAACTTGCACATGATTGGATAATAAAATCAGCAGAGCTGATACAGCGACTGCACTTCCAAGTGCACTTTCAGTACAATTTCAAGTGCACTTGTAGTGCAAAGTGGATTTGCCTTTCGTAAATAACCCCCAATGTGCTCAAGGCACAAAAATGTTATGTTTTTAGTGTGATTTGATGTGCACACATTATAGTATGAATGAGCACTAACTGTTAAAGTGGTTGTAAACCCTTACAAACCACTTTGACCTACAGGTAAGCCTAGATTAAGGCTTAACTGTAGGTCCAATAAATATCTCCCAAACCTACATGGTTTAGGAGATATTTAGAAAAAAACAGGCATCGCTGTCTACGGCGCATGCGCCGTGGACAGCGGCGCGCAGGCGTACTGCGCATGCCAAGATCACGGCGATATGCCGATTTTGTGCGCATGCGCGGAAGTGACGTCATCACCGCTCCAGCGAATGATAGCAATGGAGCAGCGAGACCCGGAAGTCACTCTGGGCTTGATGGCGGGGCAGAAGATCGTGGATGAGGACTGCTTCGGGGGCATCGTTCTCAGGTAAGTCATTCATAATGAGCTAGTATGCTATGCATACTAGCTCATTATGCCTTTGCCTTGCAGGTTCCGTTTTTTTTTTTGAGGAGGCTTTACTTCCTCTTTAACTGTTAAAGAGAGAATTGCAGTTTTTGCAACAAAAGTGCATGAGTTTGGCTATAGATAAACAGACAAGTGTATTTGAGCCCCAGGTTGGCTTCCCCCTATCCATTTGCATAGTTCTGCATTTTTTTTTTTTTTGTGAGCAGGTGCAATGACATGTGCCGCTATTCCCATTGATAGGCCTTTTAATGCATGCCAATGCATCAAAAAACAATTAGGACATTTTTCAGCTGAGACACATCAATGCACCACACGTGTGTGAACTAGTAGCATTAAAAAGATGGCAAACCCGTACACTTAAGTAAAGCCATGTACACACTAGAATATTTTTTTCATTCAAGCCAGTGGGCTGAATGAAAAAGAACTGAGAGATCGACGTACTAACACTGGTGATGTTAGTGCAGCGATCTCCCCTGCTATGCTAATGTATTCTGACAGGGGGACTGCCCCCCTGCCAGAGCACACTGATCAGTGCTCAGAGCCATTAACTGCCAGTGATGATTGTATTCAGGTTGGATGCTTGTATTCCAGCATGCCCATTCGACAGAAGGTGGTCGCGAGACCGGCTTCTGTAGAACAGACAGCTGTACACACGGGCCGAAAGTCGGCCTGTTCCTGCCGAACCGACCAACTTCAATCAATTTTCGTCCCGTGTGTACAAGGCTAATTGTGTTTTACCGCTAGCCGACCAGCCGCCGCAGGTATACTGCAGCAGGTTGGCTCGGTTGCGCAAATCGCCCTAAGTGCACGTCGGTCCCTTTAATGGCTATAGCAGGCACAGCATCACCGGAAACCGATGCGCGTAGCCAACGGCCGCAATGTCCGACAGCCACCTGTGATTGCTCCACAGAGCCAGAACGGGGATCTGTCAATGTAAACAAACAGATCCTTGTTCTGACAAGGGAGTAGAGAGAGATCATCTGTTCCTAGTGATTAAGAACAGCAATCTCTCTCTACTCCCAGTCAGTCCATTCCCCCCACAGTTAGAAACACCTTCCTAGGGAACACTTAACCCCTTCATCGCCCCCTAGTGTTAACCTCTTCCCTGCCAATGTACTTTATACAGTGGTCAGTGGCTATTTTTTGCTCTGATCACTGTAAAAATGTCACTGGTCCCAAAAAGTGTCAAAAGTGTCTGATCTGTCCACTGCAATGTTACAATCCTGCTAAAAATCGCTGATCACAGCCATTACTAGTAAAAAATAAATTAATATTAAAAATTCCATAGATATATCCCCTATTTTGTAGATGCTATAACGTTTGCGCAACCAAGCAATATACGCTTATTGCAATTTTTTTTTAACAAAAATCGGTAGAAGAATACATATTGGCCTAAACTGATGAAGAAATTCATTTTTTTTATATATTTTTGGGGGATATTTATTATAGCAAAAAGTAAAAAAATATATATATTTTTTAAAATTGTCAGCATTTTTTTGTTTATAGCGCAAAAAAAAAAGAACGAAGAAGTGATCAAATACCACCAAAAGAAAGCTATCTTTGTGGCAAAAAAAGACCTAAATTTTGTTTGTGTACAGTGTCGCACGATTGTCAGTTAAACCGACGCAGTGCCGTATTTTAAAAATGGCCTGGTCATTAAGGGGGTAAATCCTTCTGGGGCTGAAGTGGTTAAACATATTTTAAGGTCTTATTCACACCAGATGCAGTGGGATGCATTTTTTACTGCTTTGCAACTGCATAGACCATCCGAAATCCAGGTTATCCTATGGGAATAGTTTACACTATTACAGTGCAGTGAAAAAAAGTACAGTGCACTTAAAAGCCCAAAGAAAGAAGATGAAAGTGACTTCAAAGGTAATGCAAGCTTAGGAAAAAATGCACCACAGATGTATGCAAATGCCCCTAAAAAACATGTGTCAAATTCGCATGCAAAATCCTGCAGTAAATGTGCAATTTCTGGTGTACAGTCAGGTCCATAAATATTGGGACATCGACACAATTCTAATCTTTTTGGCTCTATACACCACCACAATGGATTTGAAATGAAACAAGCAAGATGTGCTTTAACTGCAGACTTTCAGGTTTAATTTGAGGGTATTTACATCCAAATCAGGTGAAAGGTGTTGGAATTACAACAGTCTGTATATGTGCCTCTCACATTTTTAAGGGACCAAAAGTAATGGGACAATTGGCTGCTCAGTTGTTCCATGGCCAGGTGTGTGTTATTCCCTCATTATCCCCTTTACAAGGAGCAGATAAAAGGTCCAGAGTTCATTTCAAGTGTGCTATTTGCATTTAGAATCTGTTGCTGTCAACTCTCAATATGAGACCCAAAAAGCTGTCACTATCAGTGAAGCAAGCCATCATTAGGCTGAAAAAACAAAACAAACCCATCAGAGAGATAGCAAAAACATTAGGTGTGGCCAAATCAACTGTTTGGAACATCCTTAAAAAGAAAAAATGCACCGGTGAGCTCAGCAACACCAAAAGACCTGGAAGACCACGGAAAACAACTGTGGTGGATGACCAAATAATAATTTTCCTGGTGAAGAAAACACCCTTCACAACAGTTGGCCAGATCAAGAACAATCTCCAGGAGGTAGGTGTATGTGTGTCAAAGTCAACAATCAAGAGAAGACTTCACCAGAGTGAATACAGAGGGTTCACCACAAGATGTAAACCATTGGTGAGCCTCAAAAACAGGAAGGCCAGATTAGAGTTTGTCAAACAACATCCAAAAAAGTCTTCACAGTTCTGGAACAACATCCTATGGACAGATGAGACCAAGATAAACTTGTACCAGAGTGATGGGAAGAGAAGAGTATGGAGAAGCAAAGGAACTGCTCATGATCCAAAGCATACCACCTCATCAGTGAAGCATGGTGGTGGTAGTGTCATGGCGTGGGCATGTATGGCTGCCAATGAAACTGGTTCTCTTGTATTTATTGATGATGTGGCGGCTGACAAATACAGCAGGATGAATTCTGAAGTGTTTC
>CM053027.1:535665885-535725344 GCA_028564925.1 Lithobates sylvaticus | reverse complement strand
TGAAATGGTAGGGGTACTTTTGTACCCCCTTACCATTTCACACAGGGGGGGGGGCCGGGATCTGGGGGTCCCCTTGTTAAAGGGGGCTCCCAGATTCCGATAAGCCCCCCGCCCGCAGACCCCCACAACCACCGGGCACGGTTGTGGGGAAGAGGCCCTTGTCCTCATCAACATGGGGACAAGGTGCTTTAGGGGTCTTAGACCCCCAAAGCATCCTCCCAATGTTGAGGGCATGTGGCCTGGTACGGTTCAGGCGAGAGGGGGGGGGCGCTCTCGTCCCCCCCTCTTTTCCTGCGGCCTGCCAGGTTGCGTGCTCGGATAAGGGTCTGGTATGGATTTTGAGGGGGACCCCACGCCATTTTTTTTGGCTAGGGTTCCCCTTAAAATCCATACCAGACCTCAAGGGTCTGGTATGGATTTTGAGGGGGACCCTACGCCATTTTTTTTTGGCTGGGGTTTCCCTTAATATCCATCCCAGACCTGAAGGGCCTGGTTATTGAATTTGGGGGGACCCCTACGCTTTTTTTTTTTTCATTTTTTTTATTTTTTATCAATGACTTTTTTTTATGAATGAGTTTCAATGAATCACTGTTCTCTGTGTTACGGGAGCCGTGAATTAACATTAGCCGCGAGTGATTTTAAATAGCTTTTTTACTTTCAAAAATGACACTTTGCGCAGAGACAGTTCTAAACACGGGAAACATGCGCCCCTTTACAGGCATACTATAGACACCCCCCAGGTACGAAATTTAGAGGAATATTACACTTTTATTGTTTCAATTCAAGCATTATTAAAATCACTGCTCCTGAAAAAACGGCCGTTTTTAAAAAAAAAATTTGCATTGATACATGTCCCCTGGGGCAGGACCCAGGTCCCCAAACACTTTTTATGACATTAACATGCATATTAGCCTTTAAAATGAGCACTTTTAATTTCGAACGTTCGCATCCATTATAACTAATAGGGTTCTAAAGCTAGCACGGACTTTAGGTCCGTTCGCGGGTTCTGGTGCGAGCCGAACGGGGGGGTGTTCGGCTCATCCCTAGTCAGTACCTCTCACAGGCAGAAGATGAAATTGCCATTAAAGGAGGGTATAGGTTAGAGAAAAGAAACATTTTCAATTACCTTGTAGCATTAGTGTTGGATGCAGCCGCTCGTCTGACCTTCAGCACATCGTCTGATACAGGTACAAACTTGCAAGGCTGCATCCCATTTTAAATCCCCCACCCCAATCAGCTGTTAGCTGCACAGCTGTTGCTGAGGGGGTGGGACGGGTGAGGGCTCTAATGCTGGCCCCCCGAGTGGCACGCGCGTGGCTGGGTCCCCACGCGACCAATCAGCGGTCGCGCTTCGTGACTCGGCCACGCCCAGGCCTCCGGCCGGCACGTCAGGCTTCAGTGCTGTGGCAGATTGGAGCATGCTCTTCTGGGGTTTTTTTTGCCTTCCTCTGGATCAGCTGTGGGTGTGGAATTGGGTGTGTTGGATTGTACAATGTTTTTTATTTTTATTTATTATTTCTTTTTTTTTGTGGTTGAACTGGATGGACTTTTTTCAGCCTAGCTAACTATGTAAGTGGCGGACTGCGCATGTCCGCCAAGTGAAGCAAGATGGAAGAGACGGCGTCACAAGTGACGCCCTGTCTCCCATTACGCCGCACTGCCAACAGAAGTGGGGGGGGGGGGGCTTAGTGTGCCGGGTGGTTCAATGGGCGTCCCCCCACACACACAGAGCGGCCACAGACATAACCCAGCAGTTGTCACATACCAAGGATGGGTTTTGCTGCAAATATAGGGATGCCTAAAAAGAATTGTGATTGTACAAATGCTGAATAACAAAAGGACTTCTCGGCAAGAGGACTATCAGTGTATGTCAAACATATTTACATTGATGTTATTGCAAAAACAAAAGCAGAAGCAGAAAGTGGGATACATCACGAAAATTTTTACAGGTTACATATTTAGAGTTACAGAGGAGGTCTTGCACTAGAATTATTTCTCTCGTTCTAACAATCGCAGCAATACCTCACATGTGTGGTTGGAACACCGTTTACATATGTGGGCGCGACTTGCGTTCGCTTCTGCACGCGAGCTTGGAGGGACGGGGAGCTTTACATTTATTTTTTCTTCTTTCTTATTTATTTTTACTTTTTATTTTTACACTGTCCCTTTAAAAAAAAAATGTGATAACTTTTATTCCTATTACAAGGAATGTAAGCATCCCTTGTAATAGAAATAAGCAAGACAGGTCCTCTTTATTGTGAGATCTGGTGTCAAAAGGACATCAGATATCACATTTACACTTAAAGTGATTGTAAACCCTTTTGTTTGTCTTTTATCTATACACCCTGTTCCAAATTATTATGCAAATTCTTTTTCAGTGTCACAAAGATTAAATATTTTGTTTTTCAGTTTAACTCATGGGTGGCATTGTGTCTCAGGGCTCTTTTGATCACTGAAAACAATCTCGGACACCTGTGATAATAAAATCGCCATGTGAGCCCAATTAAAGGAAAAACTACTAACGGAGGGTGCTCCACATTTTCAAGCAATATGGGGTTAAAAAAAGGATCTCTCCGCTGCCGAAAAGAGTGAAATAGTTCAATGCCTTGGACAAGGTTTGAAAACATTAGATATTTCACGAAAACTTAAGTATGATTATCGTACTATTAAGAGATTTGTGGCTGATTCAGAGCACAGACGGGTTTCGTGCAGATAAAGGCACATTGAGGAAGATTTCTGCCAGATCCATGCATCGGATCAAGAGAGCAGCTGCTAAACACCATTACATAGCAGCAAACAGATATTTGAAGCTGCTGGTGCCTCTGGAGTCCCACGGACATTAAGATGTAGAGTCCTCCAGAGTCTTGCAACTGTGCATAAACCTTCCATTCGGCCACCACTAACCAATGCTCACAAGCAGAGACGGCTGCATTGGGCAGAAAAATACACGAAGACTAATTTTCAAACAGTCCTGTTCACTGAGGAGTGCTGTGCTGTGCAACCCTGGATGGTCCAGATGGATGGAGTAGTGGATGGTTGGTGGACGGCCACCCTGTTCCAACAAGGCTGCGACGTCAGCAAGGCGGTGGTGGAGTCATGTTTTGGGCCGGAATCATGGGAAGAGAGCTGGTCGGCCCCTTTAGGGTCCCAGAAGGTGTAAAGATGACCTCTGCAAAGTATGTGGAGTTCCTGACTGACCACTTCCTTCCCTGGTACAGAAGGAAGAACTATGCTTTCCATAATAAAATCATCTTCATGCATGACAATGCACCATCTCATGCTGCAAAGAATACCTCTGCATCAATGGCTGCTATGGGGATAAAAGGAGAGAAAGTCATGGTGTGGCCTCCATCCTCCCCTGACCTCAATCCTATTGAGAACCTTTGGAGCATCCTCAAGCAAAAGATCTATGAGGGTGGGAGGCAGTTTACATCGAAACAGCAGCTCTGGGAGGCTATTCTGACATCTTGCAAACAAATTCAAGCAGAAACTGTCCAAAAACTCACAAGTTCAATAGATGCAAGACAAAATTTTTTTTATCATTAGGAGGTTTGTGCAATAACATTTGAATTGTACTCTTAATAGTTGATAACATGAGAATTATGCCGACTGTTGTTTACATCAATTATTTAGGTAAATGAGAAAAATATCATTGGCATAATAATTTCGAACAGGGTGTAGATAAGCCTAGAAAAAGGCTTACCTATAGATAGCGTAAATATCTCCTAAACATGCACCGTTTAGGAGATATTTCACTTGTAGTGCGCCAATGTCATCATCAGCGCATGCGCTGTGAAGAAACGACCACCTTGCCATTTCATCCCCCATCGTGTGTCGTGACTGACGGCTCATGCACGCATGCGCGGGAGTGACGTCACGCAACTCCGACCAGTCACAGAGCCGGAGTCCGCGGCCCCGGAAGAAAACCCCTTAGAGCTAAAGATGTGACACACCCCTGGCCCCCGCATGGGAGAAGTCATGTCGGCAGCCAGTGGTGGGAGGGACGTTCACTTTCCGGGGACTCCTGTGTGTCGGACTTATGGCAGGCTGTGGTTGGCAAGTGGCACACTGCATCTGGTGGCAAGCTATGGGTGGCAAGTGGCACTGCATCTGGTGGCAGGCTATGGGTGGCAAGTGGCACATTGCATCTAGTGGCAGGCTATGGGTGGCAAGTGGCACTGTATCTGGTGGCAGGCTATAGGTGGCACAATGCATTTGGTGGCAGGCTATGGGTTGCAGGTGGCACTGCAACTGGTGGCAGGCTATGGGTGGCAAGTGGCACTGCATCTGGTGGCAGGCTATGGGTGGCAAGTGGCACATTGCATCTGGCGGAAATGGGTGGCAAGTGGCACACTGCATTTGGCAGCAGGCGACGGTGGTAAGTGTCACACTGCATCTGGCGGCAGGCTACTGGTGGTAAGTGGCACACTGCATCTGGCAGCAGGCTACGGGTGGCATGTGACACACTGCATCTGGCGGCAGGCTATGGGTGGCAAGTGACACACTGCATCTGGAGGCAGGCTATGGGGGCAAGTGACACTCTGCATCTGGCAGCTGGCTACGGTGGCAAGTGGCACACTGCATCTGGCGGCAGGGGACGGTGGCAAGTGGCACACTGCATCTGGCGGCAGGTGACGGTGGCCAGTAACATGCTGCATCTGGTTGCAAGCAATGGTGACACGCTGCATCTGGTGTCAGGCAACAGTGGCACACTGCATCTGCTGGCAACTGACAAGCTCAGGGTTCCCACTGATTCAGAATTATGGTGAGTTGAACTATTTCTTTATTTATTACAATGTAATAATAGAAATAATGTGATTTGATCATCCTGGAACAAAATCAAGCATGGTTGTGACAGATCTAGCCGGGACAGTGGCTTTTGGAGGGGACTGAATGCTAGCCTCTTGCCTTCTGATTATGGGCCCTGGATTTTAAGGGAACAATACTCTTTGCGAGGTGAATGAGAAATCCAGTCTGATCTGTACTATTTGGACTCAATCTTGTATATATGTATATATTGTATATTATCTCATTTTGTTGTGGACTCTTTGCTGTGATTCGTTTGGGGTGTGACTGTATTCTATTGTTCTATTGTGGCTGTCTGCCTCAAATATTATGGGATGTGAAAGTGTCTTGCTGTGAGGAAAGAGGGAGGGGGGATTCCTCCAGCAGCCCCCCCTGCGGATAAGACTGTTTACTGAGGAGTAGTTTGAACACACCTAACCTGTGTGTCCATTGTCATTGGACAGTTTAACCCGCCCTGTTTTCCAAGGGTGGGAGGGAAGTGTTTTGAAGTGAGATATCTGTGTGTCCATGTGTGATAATAAATCAGTTTGTTGTTTGGCACTCCAAGACTGGTGTTGTCTGATGACTGGGTGGGCTAAAGGGTCTTGGATAGTGCTGGTTCTGGACGGAGGAAGCATTGATGGCGGACCAAGTTCTGGTTGAGGACAGAGGGTTCGTCACAATGGTGTCGGGATGATTTATGTGCTAACACCAGCCATTGCCCCTACAAATCACCCATCGGCAAATTCCCAGTCAACCCCAAGACTACATCCCCCCTCATCTTTTTTTGGGAAGGGGGGGTTCCCAGAAAGGCAGTTTGGAAATGTGGTCACCCTAGTACTCGCCGATAAAAAAAAACAGTATGGGTGTAACCCTAATCTGTACCTCAGTCTCTCACACACACACGGTAGGACTGGTTTGGGCAGAAGCCAGTTAGCCTGCTATAATGTTTTTGTGATATGAGAATTTGAAGGACTTGGAACAAATCCATGAAAATACGGGATCTCAATGCAGATATTGTTTCTGGAGAGTTTGAAGCTTACAAGGCCAAACACTTTTGTTGTATCCCGGAAATGGTCTGCACTCTAAGTAAACATGTACACAATACCCTCATTAGATAGTAAGTTACTAGTAAATATGGGCGCTGACATCAAGTACATTCTGCTTGCACAAGAATGTTTATTTGGCAAGCAGTGGCGGAACTACCGCCATAGCGACACACGCGGCCGCTATGGGGCCCGCAGCCACTATGGGGCCCCTGGGGAGAAGAAGGAAAGCATACTGCCGGGGGCCCGGGGGGGGGGCGAGCACTGCCCGCACGGTCCCCCAGCCAGGGTTAGTGAGGAGAGGAAGAGTGCGCTGTCCGTACAAGGCAGCAGAGCGCTGTGTAATAGCTTTTATTTGAATGTACTGTCTGTGTGTGTTCCCGGGGCTCACCGTCACATAGCCCCACCTCCTGGCCCGACGCTTTTGATAGACAGAACGCCGGTCCAATGCGGGACATGTGACGTCATCGAAGGCGCCGGACCAAGAGGTGGGGCTACGTGACGTGAGCCCCGGGAACACAGGACATTCAAATGAAAGCTATTACAGCGCGCCTCTTCCTCTCCTCACTTCCCCTGGCTGGGGGACTGTGCGGGCGGTGCTCGCCCCCCCCCCCCGCTCGCCAATAGCCATTTGAAGGCTGCTGCAGTCTGGCTCACCACTTCAACTGCACAGGTGAGGCTACATTGAGCACGGGGAGGCTGCATTGGGCACGGGTCAGGCTGCATTGGGCACGGGTCAGGCTTTATTGGGCACTGGTCAGGCTTTATTGGGCACGGGTCAGGCTGCATTGTGCACGGGTCAGGCTGCATTGGGCACGGGTCATGCTGCCTTGGGCACGGGTCAGGCTGCATTGGGCACGGGTCAGGCTGCATTGGGCACGGGTCATGCTGCATTGGGCACGGGTCATGCTGCATTGGGCACGGGTCAGGCTGCATTGGGCACGGGTCAGGCTGCATTGGGCACGGGTCAGGCTGCATTGGGCACGGGTCAGGCTGCATTGGGCACGGGTCAGGCTGCATTGGGCACGGGTCAGGCTGCATTGGGCACGGGCAGGCCACGCTGCATTGGGCAAAGGTAATGCTGCATTGGGCACTGAACATGCTGCATTGGGCACAGGCAGGTGAGGCTGCATTGGGCACGGGTGAGGCTGCATTGGGCACGGGTGAGGCTGCATTGGGCAAAGGTGAGGCTGCATTGGGCACTGAACAGGCTGCATTGGGCACGGGTCAGGCTGCATTGGGCACGGGTCAGGCTGCATTGGGCACGGGTCAGGCTGCATTGGGCACGGGTCAGGCTGCATTGGGCACGGGTCAGGCTGCATTGGGCACGGGCAGGCCACGCTGCATTGGGCAAAGGTAATGCTGCATTGGGCACTGAACATGCTGCATTGGGCACAGGCAGGTGAGGCTGCATTGGGCACGGGTGAGGCTGCATTGGGCACGGGTGAGGCTGCATTGGGCACAGGTGAGGCTGCATTGGGCATGGGTCACGCTGCATTGGGAACGGGTCACACTGCATTGGGCACAGGTGAGGCTGCATTGGGCACAGGTGAGGCTGTATTGGGCATGGGCAGGCCACGCTGCATTGGGCACAGGTGAGGCTGCATTGGGCAAAGGTGAGGCTGCATTGGGCACTGAACATGCTGCATTGGGCACAGGCAGGTGAGGCTGCATTGGGCACAGGCCACACTGCATTGGGCACAGGTGAGGCTGCATTGGGCACTGGACACGCTGCATTGGGCACAAGTGGGCACAGGTGAGGCAGTATTGGGCACAGGTGAGGCAGCATTGGGCACTGGCCACGCTGCATTGGGCACAGGTGAGGCTGCATTGGGCACTGGACATGCTGTATTGGGCACAGACCACGCTGCATTGGGCACAAGTGGGCACAGGTGAGGCAGTATTGGGCATTGGCAGACCACGCTGCATTGGGCACAGGTGAGGATTATTGAAGCGCTAACACCAGGTGTTTGGAGTATCTTTATCTGTTGATTAAACTTTCTGGAATACATGTACAGTATTGCTATTGTGGTGTAGGATCTGGGCTCTTTCTTTCTTTCTTTTTTTCTTTCTTCTCAGACTCGAACCGCACACCTTTTGAGCCCCACCCTTTAAACCGCGCCCACTATTTAATTTAAGCCCCGCCATTTTTTTGTGGGGGGGGGGGGGCCCATACAACATTTTGCTATGGGGCCCTGTGATTTCTAGTTACGCCCCTGTTGGCAAGTAAATTTTAATTTAGAATTTCCACAAAGCCTCTTTTGTCTTGATTTCTGCTCTGTTAGATAACAGCATACCTGTTTCAGTCCTTCTAAAACACATTTTGACTAAATACAAAAGAATGACAGAATCCTACAGAGAAAGCTGAGACATCTAGGGAAATGATCTATGGCTTATAAGTGCCTGCACAACAACAACATTGTTCCGCTGGTCATTATCTATAACTAGCAATGTTAAAAGAGGAGAAAATAGCTCTTTGACTTGACCAAGTTTGGCAAGACATTAAAGTCAGAATCTTACTCAATGAGAAGTACTGTATCTTCATAATGTAATTTTCTCCAGAAACAAGCAATAAGGTTTAAAAATGTATCTAAATCCAGGAACAAAAATGTAATATAGTGCAGCTTAACTGCTTGCCGTCCCCCCTATAGCAGTTTTACTTCTACAGGGCGGCAGCTGTGCGCCAGATCACGTATATATACGGTACTTCATTCCAAACTTCCGCCTGCAAGGGGCGCGTGTGCTGCTGGGGGCCGCTTCTGCTGTGACAATAGTAAAAATAAAACATTACAGTTCTAAAATACAGGAACAATAGAGCGGACAATAAAGAGCGAACATAAGAGAGAGGACAATAGAGAGAGAAGAAAAATAAAACCACAACAATTTTTCTTTTTTGTGTTTTGTTTTTTTTGCACTTTTATATAAACTGTAAACTAACCAGATTAGGGTCTCTAGAAATGTGATGGTCGTCTCATCTTTCGAGACCATGTGTAAGTGTGCCCTGTGTAAGAACTGTGCAGTGCTGTAACCTACGCTAATACTCCACTAGTGTGTGGTAGCGTTTGAAACAGTCACTGATGCAGAGACCAGGGTGGTCAGGACAGGAGGCACAATAAAAGCAGGTGTCACGCCTAAATTCGCGTTTTCTGCAGACACAACATCTTTTTTGGGGTGTTCTGTGGGTAGGGGTACCAGGGAGGACATACGGAAAATGCCTCTCATGCAGTCGGCTCACTGCATTTGCATTGGGAAGGTGGGCCATAGCACCATCTGGAAACAGAAGAGCTGTGACGATCTCTTCCAGGAATTTTAGGAAAGATCCAGTTCATCCTGAACCTTTGTATAGCACAAAAGCATTCAGCAGAGCCAATTGGAATAAATATATAGACACTTTTTTATACCAGAGTCTGGCCTTACGGGCAATTAGTTACGGCACCAACAACTGGCCGTTGAGGTCCACCCCTCAAATGTTAAGGTTGTATTTGTGGACACAGAGGGGTTTCTCCACAACACCAGTCGCCGTAGGAATTTGGACTGTCGTATCTCCGTGAAGGGAGTACAGAGAAGAAAAATTCTGTGAATCCCTCCACTTCACTGCTAACAAATTATTACATTTCAAGCAAGCTCTCTCCCCCCGTCTAAGTCTGGACTATACAAGCCCCTGGGGGATGCCCCGGCGATTAGATCGCATGGTGCCACATGCGCTAATTCCACAATCAAAAAGGTGACTAAAAAGTGTAACGCTTGTGTAATAAGTGTCCACGTACAAGTGGTACCCCTTTCCGAATAAGGGTGACACCATGTCTTACACTATCTTACCAGTGCTCCCTATGTAGTCTCGGCAGTTCTCCGGCTCCAGGTGACTATCTCTTCTCTCGTAAACCATAAAACTATATGTAAAGCCTGTTGTTCTGTCACAAAGCTTATACATATTGACCCCATATCTGGCATGCTTGCTGGGAAGATACTGTTTGATAGACAAGCGGCCAGAAAACGTAACCAGGGACTCATCAACGCAGACAACTTGATCGGGAGTAAACAAGGCTGCAAACTGCTGGTTGAAGTGGTTTACGAGGGGCCGAATTTTGTGGAGCCGATCGTATCCAGGGTCACCCCGAGGACAACAGAGTTCATTGTCATTGAAATGCATGAACTGCAAGATCTGCTCGTATCGTGTCCTAGTCATGGAGGCAGAGAACACGGGCGTATGGTGAATTGGGTCAGTTGACCAATATGACCGCAACTCACACTTTTAAGTTATGCCCATGAGGAGGGATAGGCCCAGGAAGGTCTTAAACTCGGACTGGGGATTACCAGCGATGAATTGACCAGCATACAAATTGCTTTGGTCCACAATAGATCTATAGAGATCTTCCGAGAAAAACAGCGAATAAAAATCAAGTGATGTAAAATCAACTGTTTCCAATTGAATTTCGGGTTGGCCAGTGAATGGGGGAAATACGGATGCTGCAGAAGTGGTGGGCTCCCAATTCGGATTGGCAAATGCAGCAGGAAGGGCACTATGGGCTCAACGGGCCTGTGTTTGTCTTCTTCTTGGTGGCTGCGGGACACTAGTTGCGCTAGCCACCGCTCACCCTGGTTGGCGTGCTGACGTCACCTCCTTTCTCCCGTCCATCCCAGGAGCGACGGGCAGCAAGTAAGAGAGCCGGCCGGCTCGACCAATTTTAACTACAATCGCCTATAGATTTCTTTTTACAAGTGAGTGTGTTACCTGTAAAGGTTTTTTAAGAAATAAAGGGTCAAAACGATATTGCGCCATGGTTGTCCCTTTCTCTTTCATGTTAACCCTTTCTGATTGAGAGCCAAGTGACCCCAGGAGAAATTCATTATATCCACAAGTTTGGTGATTTCTATCCGGAGGAGTTCGGACAAAGACCCGGGCAGGGGTGTATGCCATAGGCCTATCTGGTCTCTCGTAACACAGAGATCAGATCAGCTGGTAAGCTGCCATTTTTGCCTTTTGGTGGAGGACTTCTACTTTGGCTATCCAATCACTTGTTTCGTGGGTGTCAGATGTTACAACACTGTGAACTGTTAATAGCAGAACCCCAATTCTTGTGGTGGACCCCTTTGCATGAATTAGAACTTTCTCCTATAAAGCGATATTTGCTCGTATTTGGATCTCTGTTGTTCTCTATGCCATTATATTGAACTCGGATTTATCATCACATGTTTATGTTATTACTATTCACATTTGGAGTTGTAATCAATTCATTTCACACTTGTCACTGAGTTGTGGGGATACAACTTTGATTTAGATTGTTTAAATTTAGATTGTTTCAATTTTTCTTACTGTAATCACACCAGTAATATTAGCCGTAGGCTAAATTTTTATTAGATCACTTATTTGGGGGGTCAATTGATTCCCACTATTTCAGCGTATTGTTTGTGTGTATCTCACATGAGGTTGCAGCAGGAAATAACATTGTGTATACAAATTTTTTATTCTTCACTTATATTGGTACACGAGTCACTTTCACATAGTACACGTGATAACTTGTAACTCTATAGACAGCGCTGTTACCCCAACATTTATACTCTAGGTGCGGCCAGACCAGAGTCTTGTAGAGCTAGAGAATTATCGTTTTATCTCTGAAAGTGATCCCCTTTTTAATGTGTGCCAATATTCTGTTTGCTTTGTTAGCAGCAGCTTGGCATTGCATGCCATTGCTGAGCCTATCATCTACTAGGACCCTCAGGTCCTTTTCCATCCTAGATTCCCCCAGAGGTTCTCCCCCCAGTGTATAGATTGCAAAGTACCATTGCGGGAATCTTGGCAAAAAGCCCTTTGCAAAGCTTGCATTAGGGAGCTGGTGGAGGAAGAGTCCTCCCAGCAGTACAGGGACCTCTTCTCCTCTGTTAAGGAGATTGCTAGTTCCCTGAGTTCTGTAAAAACCATGTTGGCTCAGAACCCAGCAGGTCAGAGCACTAGCCAGCAGCCACCGCTAAGTCCTAGACAATCCACCTCCAGACAGCTGGAGATCCTGGATTCCGAGGACGAGGGGACAAGCACTCTTCCTTCCCTCAGGGATTCAGAGGATGAGGGGGAAGAGGAGGATGAGGACCGTAGGTCTAGGTACAAACTTTCCCTAGAAGAAGTAGATGACCTACTTAAAGGTATATATACTACCTTAGACATTCAGGAAGAAAAGGTCCAACTGTCTGTCCATGACAGAATGTATCAGGGCCTGGATGACACCAAAACCAGGGTTTTTCCGGTCCATCGGGTACTATCAGACACAGTCAAAAGGGAGTGGAAGGACCCTGAGAGAGGTCCTTTTCTCTCCAAAACCCTCAAACGGCGCTTCCCATTCGACGACAAAGAGTCGGAGGTTTGGAATAAAAAGCCGCGGGTGGATGCCGCTTTCTCCCCAGGTCTCACGCCGCACTGATTTGGCATTTGAGGACATGGGGGTCCTCAAAGACACGATGGATAAGAGGGCTGATGGCCTCCTTAAAAAGGCATGGGATTCTGCGGCAGCTAGCCTCAAACCAGCCATGGCTTCCACGGTAGTAGCGAGGAACCTAGAATGCTGGGTGGAGAAACTTAAGAGTCATATTGAGGCAGGGACATCTCGGAAAGACCTTTTGGAATCTTTCCCTTTGATCCTGAAGGCAGTTAAATACATGGCCGACGCCTCTGCCGAGTCCATCAAGTTGGCAGCTAGGTCTTCTGCTTTAGTTAATTCAGCCCGTCGTGCTGTCTGGCTAAAGACATGGTCGGGTGACACGGCCTCAAAGATTAGGCTATGTGGCCTTCCCTTTTCTGGGGACCTGCTTTTTGGGCCAGATCTGGAAACCATCTTGGACAGAACTGCTGATAAAAAGAAGGCCTTCCCTACTAAGAAGAAACAGGCACCGAAGAAAAATTTTCGTGCTGTTCAGCAGCCCCAAAAAAGTAGGGAAGATAACAGAAGCCGTTGGGCTCCCCCAGAGGGGTAGAGGTAGGGGAGGAGTCCTGTTTAGAGCTCCCTCAGACCATACACCCAAAAGCAAATGACGGTCTGGTTCCAGTAGGAGGAAGGCTGTCAGCTTTCCTTCCGCAATGGAACAGGATGACTCCGAGCCCATTCGTGAGGAGTATTGTCGCCCAGGGCTACAACCTAGAGTTTCTAGAACCTCCTCCAAACAGGTTCTATGTCACGACCCTCCCAAGGGATCAAGACAAGGCCTCTGCCATGACGAACCTGCTGCAGGATCTGATACAGCAAGAGGTGGTTGTCGAGGTCCCAAAACATCAAAAGGGGCAGGGGTTTTACTCCCACATTTTCCTAGTCAGAAAACCCTCAGGAAAATTTCGGTTGATCTTGAATCTAAAGATCCTAAACCGATCGATCCGGTACAAACATTTTCGTATGGACACCATCCACTCGATAACGAAATTGTTAATGCGCCGAATTGTTTCCTGGCATCCCTAGATCTAAGGGATGCTTACCTACACATTCCAATTGCCCAGACCTCCCAGCAATTTTTGCGGCTGGCAGTCAATCTGGGGGAGTCCGTTTGGCACCTGCAATTCAGGGCTCTGCCCTTCGGACTCTCTTCCTCCCCCAGGATCTTCACGAAGATTTTGGCGGAAGCTCTGGAGCCCCTGAGGCTGAAGGGTATCCCCGTAGTACCCTATCTAGACGACCTTCTATTTTTTGCAGACTCCAAGGAGCAGGTAGCTGTGAATTTGCAGGTTGCTCAAAACCACCTCAGAAGCCTGGGTTGGCTCCTCAACTTAGAGAAGTCAAGCCTGGTACCAAGTCAGGAAATAACTTTCCTGGGTTATGTAATCAACTCAGTCCTCCAGAGAGTTTTTCTCCCGCAGGCAAAGCGGGAAAAGGTCCAGGCGGCAGTGAAGCAGGTCCAAACGAACTGTGCAATCTCAGTTCGTTCTGCCATGAAGGTTCTGGGGCTTCTCACAGCCGCAATACCGGCAGTACCTTGGGCTCGGTTTCACGCCAGGCCTCTTCAGGCAAATATCCTGAAGTCCTGGTCGCATCAGGTTTCTCTAGAGAAACAAATCAGGCTCACGGTAAGAGTAAAAAGGGCTCTATGGTGGTGGAGGTGTCCGACCAACCTTTCCAGAGGTCTCCCGTGGGTCTTCCCGTTGGACAAGCGCCTCACAACAGACGCGAGTGCTTGGGGTTGGGGGGCTCATCTGGATGGTTTGACGACACAAGGGACCTGGACCAAAACAGAGTCGCGAAGATCGTCAAACTGGCGGGAGCTCAGGGCCATTCTCTTAGCCCTTCGAGTTTTTCGAGAGGAAGTGAGGGGTCATCATGTCCAGATCCTCTCGGACAATACGACCGCGGTGGCTTATGTACAGCGACAGGGAGGAACCAGGAGCAGTGCTCTTATGGTCCTAGCCGAGCAACTTTTCAGTTGGGCGGAACCATGGGTAGCCTCCCTCTCGGCAGTCCACCTGAAGGGTTCCTTAAACCTTTTCGCAGACATGCTCAGCAGGAAAAGGCTGTTGGAGGCAGAATGGGCTCTGAATCAAGACGTCTTTCTTATGATCACCAAAGTGTGGGGGTCTCCTCAAATAGACCTTTTTGCCAATCGGCAGAACTGCAAGGTCCGCAGGTTCTTTTCCCTGCACAGGGAGGACGGAGCCGTGGGTCTGGATGCCCTGGCTCACCCATGGCACTACCACCTGTGCTATGCCTTTCCCCCCCTTCCCTTTAATTCCGTTGGTACTGAGGAAGTTCAGGGAAGAGGGGATCGGTATGATCCTGATCACACCCTACTGGCCCAAAAGGCCCTGGTTTTCGGCTCTCCTAGGCTTAGCAGTGGAGCCTCCGTGGAGGCTGCCAGTCAGGGAGGACCTGCTGTTGCAGGGAACGGTGGTTCACCCAGAAGTAGGCAGACTTCAGCTAACGGCCTGGCTTCTGAAAAAGACCTCCTAAAAGCTAGAGGCCTGTCCGATAGAGTAGTCAGGACTCTCCTGTCCAGTAGAAAGGAGGTGACTAGGGCAATATACTTTAAAGTTTGGAAAAAATTTAATTCGTACTGTACCTCTAAGGGATTCCAGGTCAAAAGTGTAGTGTCCGTTCTGGAATTTCTCCAAGAGGGGATGGAAAAAGGATTAGCAGCTAGCACCCTGAAAACACAGGTAGCAGCTTTATCTGTTTATTTTGAAAAAACCCTGTCCAGGGAGACTTTAATTTCCAGATTTTTTAGAGCTCTGGCTCGAAATAGGCAGTGGCTCCTACCTTTTTTCCTAGTTGGGATTTATCCATTGTCCTTCAGGGGCTTATGGAGGCACCTTTTGAACCCCTACAGGGGTCTTGTTTAAAAGATTTAGTCTTGAAAACTATTTTTTTGGTGGAACCCCTACAGGGGTCTATTTTTGCCACCCAAATGCATTTTATTTTTTTACATTTTTCTACATTAAATCTAATTTGCCATGTAGTTGCCCACCCCATTCATTTGTTTAGATCTTCTTGCAAGGTTTTCACATCCTGCGGAGTAGTTATTGCCCTGCTTAGCTTAGTATCGTCCGCAAATACAGAGAATGAACTGTTTACCCCATCCTCCAGGTCGTTTATGAACAAATTAATTAGGATTGGTCCCAGCACAGAACCCTGTGGGACCCCACTACCCACCCTGACCATTCTGAGTACTCCCCATTTATTACCACCCTCTGAACTCGTCCTTGTTTTTGTGCCAGTTTTCAATCCATGTACTCACATTATAGTCCATGCCAACGGACCTTATTTTGTACAGTAAACGTTTATGGGGAACTGTGTCAAATGCTTTTGCAAAATCCAGATACAGCACGTCTACGGCCCTTCCTAGATGGCAACTCACCTCTTCATAGAAAGTTAATAGATTGGTTTGGCAAGAACGATTCTTCATGAATCTTCATGAATCCATGCTGATTACTGCTACTGATACTGTTCTCATTACTAAAATCTTGTATATAGTCCCTTATCATCCCCTCCAAAAGCTTGCATACTATTGATGTTAGGCTAATGGTCTGTAATTTCCAGGGATTAATTTTGGGCCCCTTTTAAATATTGGTGCTACATTGGCTTTTCTCCAATCAGCTGGTACCATTCCAGTCCAGTTTGCAATCAATCTTTAGAATTCATAGCACCCTACTATGCCCCCTAGGTTACCCTGAATTCAGGATATGGTAAATGGAACAGGGATATTCTGAACATGACTGAACAGGATTGATATGTATTTTCCAGCACCTATTTGATCATTAATAAACAATAAATAGTGCAGCGCTCCAACTCGCATACCCAAGAGTATATCACACTCATATCAAAAAATTATATGCGTTCCAACAATATCCAAGAAAAAAAATGTTAAATCATCTTCCTTGTGATCACATCTTTTCAGATAGATGTACGCTCACCCTTAACTACTTGCTTACTGGGCACTTAAACCCCCCTCCTGCCCAGACCAATTTTCAGCTTTCAGCGCTGGCGCACTTTGAATGACAATTGCGTGGTCATACAACACTTTTTTCACACAAATAGAGCTTTCTTTTGGTGGTATTTTATCACCACTGGGATTTTTATTTTTTGCTAAACAAACAAAAAAAAATTGAAAATTTTGAAAAAAAATGTAATCATGTTTCATAGTTTGTTATAAAATTTTGCAAACAGGTAATTTTTCTCCTTCACTGATATGCGCTGACGAGGCGGCAATGGTGGGCACTGATAGGCTGCACTGATAGGCACAGTTAAGGTGGCACTGATAGGCTCTGATAGGCTGCACTGATAAGGCGGCACTGATGGGGATAGATAAGGCGGTACTGATGGGCACAGATAAGGCAGCACTGATGGCCACTGATAAGATGGCACTGATAGATACCACTGATAGATGACACTGATGGGCACTGATAGGCACTGATTGGTGGCACTGATGTGCAGCACTGTTGATGAGGCACTGTGGGCACTGATGGATGGCACTGGTGGGGGCTGGTAGGCGGCACTGTTGTGTACTGTTGGTGGCACTGGCAGGTGGCACAGGTGGGCACTGAGGGGCTTGATCGTTTTTTTTTTCTCCTCACGCTGTCAGCGCAAGGAGAAAAAATAGCCGATCACCGGCTCTGTTTACATCACATGATCGGCTGTCATTGGCTGACAGCTGATCACGTGGTAAGGGGTCCGGATCGACCCGTTACTCCGATCTGTGATCCAGCGAATCTCATAGACTCTCACAGCTGCTGGTGATCAGTGCACTGATCAATGTAAAAATGTCACTGGCAAGGAAGGGGCTAACAGTATGGGGCGATCAAGGGGTTAAATGTGTTCCCTCAGCGAGTTCTAACTGTAGGGGGGTTGGGCTGGCAGGGACATGACAGAGATCACTGTTCCCAATCACTGGGAACAGTAGATCTCTGTCATGTCTTCTGTCAGAATGGGGATCCGCTCTGCCTCTGTACTAGGCGATCGCAGGTCGCCAGCGGACATCGAGTCAGCTACGGCGATTTGCGCAGGAGAGCAAACCTGCCATCGTATAACGATGGGGGCTGGTCAGCTAGTGGTTAAGCAGCTACGCCTCAGTACATTCGTTATCTGTTTTCATAAATCGAATGCACAAATAATGCTCCCAAAATGGTGAGTGCAATGATTTTCTTTTATTGTAAATTTTTTAATTCATGTACAACATACATAACCACACACAACCACTGTTTATTGTACTGTTACATTTCAAATTGTGAATTATTTTCAGTCATAACACTGTTGCATACTTTCTCGTCTTGCTCCAATATTTTCACTTCAGTCTAATCACTTAATAAACCTCATTATAAAATCATACCTTTGCATTTTTTTACTTTTTCATATAAACAAATTTGTCAGTGTAGAGATTATTTACTGTAAATTTCCAACATTTTTGTATATGGCTAATCAGTCACAACATTACTGAGAAGATAATTACATTTGAGAAACAAGTGACTCATCAGTGGTGAATTTTCTAGTCATCTAATACTGACTTATATCTACGATTGGTAAAATCAATCAGATGCCGATCATGTTGATCAATCTCTGAAGGTTTAGTGGGATAAGCTTTGAAATCAAATCCAATTTGATACAGCCCTGATGTACAACCACCTCCAGCCATGCGGACATTGTACAACCCAAATGTATCTATTCCACCTGTTTTAACACATGTCACAGGCCCTCCACCTTGGTTCCCCAGAGGTCCTGTAGATTCACCATTTGAGAAGTCTATAGAAACTTCAGCCATATTACATTTATTGTCACAAAATGTTAGGGTTTTTGCACGTCTGTTACCTAATTGGATCTCATTGAGCTGTCCTTCTGTTGGGTTTCCAACAAACTGTCCAGAATGGGTGTTGTAAATGACCTGGAATCCATTTACTATATTACTGTATCGAACCTTGATCTCAATAATTTCACCATTCCTGGTATTATCATTGACTGGTGTGTAGACCTTAATATTTTCATCTCTTATCACCTGTACACTTGGTGAAAGTGGACCAAAACTTGCTATTGACATAGACACTGGAACAACAGAGGGATTATCTTCATTCCCAGGGATAAAGTTATGCAGATAAAATGTGGTCACTAAGGTCTGCAGGAAGTCTCCATTCTGGACACCAAACATGTTGTCTTTTACAGCCTCACAGATTCCTTTAAAATAGTCTTTGTAATAGGGACCAGGCATATTTATATAAAAAAATAGTGCAGATTCTTTTGTTATAGCATCACTAACTCCTCCAATTGGCATATAATATCGATAAGGAAAATTGGGAAGGACTATTACACTTACATCATAAGTCATAGTAATTTGAGATTTTCTCCATTCTACCCACTTGCTGTAATATTTTTCAACGTAAGCTTTATATTCAGAAACCTGTTGCTCAAGCTCTCTTCTCCAGACAGCTGTATTGTCCTCACCATACATCTCCTTGCCATGTAGAAGTCGTTCCCTCAGTATCAGTAAATGCTGGAGGCTGTGTGTCACCACTATGTGGATGAACTGCATCGAATTATCGGATTGAGTGAGCTTAAAAAATAACTCATTAGAAGCATAGATCATTGTTGACATCAATGAACCTTTTTCCTTTATCTGAGCATTAACATACATCTCCATGGTTTTTTGTAGAGCACGGAGTTCATTACTCCTCTCCTGAAGTTCATATTTCAAAATCTTCACATCTATCAAATGTTCCACTTGCTCCTGTATGAGACTCCATACATCTGTCCCAGTAGCTGGCCAGAATATTGTTAAGAGTGCACTTATTATCTGGCCAACTGGTATACCACCAATAGGAGGGGTAAGTCCTAGGATACTGACTACAACATCTTTAAGTGTGTCAGTCCATGAACCACTTAAAGAACTTTTATAGATGTTCACTGGAAAGAGAAAAAGAGAATACTAATGAATTCTAATGGAATTTATTGTAAAGTAACAGACAGAAGTCTGACTGATATACCGGTACCTTCAGTAGGAGATTTGATTTCATCCATAATATAAACCAAAGCTTCTTTCATTCTGGCATTCATTGTCTCTTCCAAAGAAACATTGCAAAGAGGCCCTGGCAGAAAAAAAGTATCATAAAAATTGCATTTTCTATATTTATAGAGTTTACTGTGACAACAATGCATCCTGGTCAACCAATATACCTTCAACAGTGGAAGTCTTGGCTGTTAAATTGTCTAAAATGTCTTTAATTCTGTCATTCCATTTCACAACTGAAGAGTTGTAGTATGTCCCTGCGATGAAAAATAAAAGGTTGCATAAAAAGCTAAAAGCTTCTGTTGTTTTAAAATGTATTTTAAAAAACACACTTGCCAATGTTATACCTTCAGTTAGATAGATCTTTGCTGTAATATTAACCAAAATGTCCTTAAGCCTATCATTCCAGGTCTCATTTAGAAAGGTTTTGCAAAGATTCTCTTGGAAAGAAAAAAAGAAAGGTTGCATAAAAAAATCATATGTACTGTAGAATAGAATATAGAAATATTAAAAATGAGGCTGCCCAACTGATATACCTTTACTAGAAGAGGTCTTATCTGTGATATTCATTGAAATATCTTTTATTCTGTTATTCCCTCTCTTGGCCAAAAAATGTTTGCAGTGGTCTCCTGGTAAGAAAAAAAATAATCAAATACATAAAAGTGGCATTTTTATGTTATACAAGTTTCTATATGATGAAAAAGCCACTCAGCTATAAGGGCCGTTCATATGACTTTGTTGCGGTAATGTGCGTGTTCAAAGGGTTGGTGTTATGCAGTGCCATTCATTCTGCATGGCACCCCAGAGCACCTGCCAATAGATGTGCATTACCACAACACAATGGTATGACCCTACATTTTGCAATGAAATCCACTAAATATTAGATGCAGTTTAAAATGAGTAAAATATATCTATTAACTTAAACTTTAGTCTGGCAACTAGTACACTAACTGCAAAAAAATTGTCACAGGGAAATAAGAAAACATCAAACAGTGATAAAAAATGTAATTATAATGTTATTTTTTTGCCAAAAATATATTTTATTTAAATAATTCAATTGCCATCATTCACAAGGTTTCCTTAACTGTGTGGAAGAATATTTAAAAAGTTATATCATTTAATTTATGCACTGTGTAATATATCATTTTTAGGTGGCACATGGCAGTTCCGGGAATTCAGCCACTTTGTAAAAAGTGAAGGCACACTAAGTGGTAAGTCTAAAAAGTTGCATGATATCTCCTGGGCTGATCTTTATTATTTATATCTGACAGGTTAATTGTTCTTCTGGTAATTACACTTAAGACACTCAGGCCTGTCAGAGAGAAGAAAGGCCCACCCCTCCATATTCATTTATAGAAGACTTTGGATTTTGTGATTATGTTCACCTAATACTAAGTCTTCTGTTACTGGGCAGGAGGAGGGGAGGGCCGGACATAGTCAAAATGCATAGCTCAGAAGGATCAGCATACACTACAGCGATAGTTGTCTTCCTGGAGTACTATAAAGCTGTAGATATAAATAATAGAGCTAAGCTCAGGAGGTGTCATGCACCTTGTTGGACATAGTGATATTAAAGGCAATAAAAAAAATCTGTGGTTTTGCAGAGAGCAGTCCAATCCCCCTCTTCTAGGGTCCAACGTTGGTGCTTATGGCCCCTCCCTCCTGTTGAGTGCCCCCAAAGCATATGAGGGCACTCAAGCAGGCTCGCTCCTGAGCTGCTGCTCTGCGTGTCCATTCACACACAGAGCTGCAGCTTGACCCTGCCATCTCTCCTCATTGGCTCGCTGGGTGTGATTGACAGCAGCATGAGCCAATGGCTCCCGTAGCTGTCTTAGCCAATGAGGGAGAGTCCCCGGAGAGCCGAGACTCTCATGCACTTCACTGGATCACGATAGGGCTTAGGTAAGTATTAGGAAGGCTGGGGATGTCGCTGCAAACAGAAATAGAATTCATGAAGTTAAAAAACCTTGAGCATTTACAACCACTTTAACTCTTTAATTTACATTTTTTAGAAAGGTGTGGCATTCTCAGGATTCCACTTTAACACCAAGATTTTGGGTTTGAGCATTTCTAGTATGTACTCCAATTCCTCTTCACAGTCCAAATTTATACCAGACTTTTCATGGACTCCTTTCTAATTGGCTTCAGTATACCTGGATGCATGCAATAGGGACCTTACACTGTAAACTCTGTACATACATTTATACACTACTATTTAAGTGATTACATACATTTCTAAAGAAAAATATTAATAATAATAATAATAATAGGAAGAGTAATTACGGTAGTTGCCCGCTTTAATCAGACACACCTTAAAGCACATATGCACAGCTGTGAGAAACTTTCAATGGGTAGCATCCAGGTTGCTCAGAAACTATACCGGTCTGCTCTGGTAGGAGCCTTATGCCCTATGCGTTACTAAACACACAACAGTAAAATCAGTGTGCATATGCAGTAAAGCTTGATTGTTATGCTTACTGTGGAAACTAAGGGGTTAATCCTCCGCATTGTGTAAAATGTCTGTTTGATCCTGTCTTTTCTGATCCTCCCCTTCTTCCACAGTCCCCAATCTATCTGCTGATAGAACGGAGCCCTGGTGGCAAGCTGCTAGGGGTGCAACGGATCAAAAAACTCACGGATCGGATCGATCCTCGGATCAGGAGTCACGGATCGGATCATTTTTCGGATCAGCAAATAATAATTGAATTTGCAAAAACCTGTGAAAATTCTGCCACCATATAGTCCCCACTGTAATATCCACGTCATCTCCCCACTGTAATATTGGCTGGGTATCGCAGAGTATTGGCTGGGTATCGCAGAGTATTGGCTGGGTATCGCAGGGTAAATGCAGAGTATATGCAGAGTATCGCAGGGTAAATGCAGAGTATATGCAGAGTATCGCAGGGTAAATGCAGAGTATATGCAGAGTATCGCAGGGTAAATGCAGAGTATCGCAGGGTAAATGCAGAGTATCGCAGGGTAAATGCAGGGTATATGCAGAGTATCGCAGGGTAAATTCAGGGTATATGCAGAGTATCGCAGGGTAAATGCAGAGTATATGCAGAATATCGCAGGGTAAATGCAGAGTATATGCAGAGTATCGCAGGGTAAATGCAGAGTATCGCAGGGTAAATGCAGAGTATCGCAGGGTAAATGCAGGGTATATGCAGAGTATCGCAGGGTAAATTCAGGGTATATGCAGAGTATCGCAGGGTAAATGCAGAGTATATGCAGAGTATCGCAGGGTAAATGCAGGGTATATGCAGAATATCGCAGGGTAAATGCAGGGTATATGCAGAGTATCGCAGGGTAAATGCAGGGTATATGCAGAGTATCGCAGGGTAAATGCAGGGTATATGCAGAGTATCGCAGGGTATGTTTACAAGTGATCGCTCCGTCATTTGACGGAGCGATCACATTGTAAACAGTGGCCGGGTGTACCAAGATGGCCGCCGCTCCGGAGCTAGGCCGAAGCCGCGGCCTTTCCTAATGCCGCCGGGTGTACAAAGATGGCTGCCGACGCTCCGGAGCTAGGCCGAAGCCGCGGCCTTTCCTAAGGCCGAGGCCGCGGAGCGCTCCGCGGATCACGGGGTGTGCCGATCCGAACGGGGTGGCCCGTTCGGATCACGGATCGGCGACGATCCGTTGCACCCCTACAAGCTGCACATACCTGAGTTTGGTGTGTATTGCTAGAGAGATTTGTTTTTTCTTGGGAGAGTGCATGTGATCACCACAGGGCCAATCAGCACTGTCCAGACAGAGGGTCAGGGGTCCTGCAGCCTCATAGGACAATCAAAGGAGAATGAAAACTCCTCCTACATGCTTTAAACAGACACTTAAAGAAATCACAAGACTGCTCTAACTGCTGATGAGAGGTATAAGGTATTTAGTATTTACAGTTTATATTTACTAAAATAATTGCATATTCATGTTCTGTGTACTGTGGGAGACCAGATATAGTGAATGCAGGGTCCTTAGTAACACTTGAAGTCCTGGGGGCAACTGAGTACCTGTAGGCCTGCTTACTTAACAGAAATGGGTCTGCTAAAGCTGAAGCTACACACAGCCAATCATAATCTCTGACAATGGCTAAAATTCAACCTACCATATATGCAACTTATAAGACCATTCATAGTTCAGGTCTATCAAACATCTGCAACCTTATTCCAAACACACTGTTGTGTTCTTAAAGAGGGATTGTACCTGCAAATTTTTTTTTTTAAAAGCCAGCAGCTACAAATACTGCAGCTGCTGACTTTTAATAAATGGACACTTACCCGTCTCCCAGTTCCAGCGATGTCGGCAGCAGAGGCCGATCCATCGCTCGGCTCTCTGCTGTTGCCGGCGCCATTCTCGGTGAGGGAATCAGGAAGTGTCGCCTTTGCGGCTTCACTTCCCGGTTCCCTACTGCGCATGGGCAAGTCGCGCAGCGCAATGAGAATCTTCTGCGCTGTCTGCCGGGACACGCGTGTCCTGGCTTTCATGAATGGCTCTTTGGATTACAGCATAGTTTTTGTTGGAGAGCTGCAGCTGCCAATAGCAGCAGCTTTTTGTTGACCCTCTAGTGGGTGTTATTCAGCCAACCCCCACCCAAGCAACAAAGCTGAGGGCTGTGGGGTAGAAACACTAAAGTTTTCTATTACAGTATCTCATAAAAGTGAGTACACCCCTCACATTTATAAATATTTTATTATATCTTTTCATGTGACAACACTGAAGACACTTTGGTACAATGTAAAGTAGTGAGTGTACAGCTTGTATAACAGTGTAAATTTGCTGTCCCCTCAAAATTACTCAACACACAGCCATTAATGTCTAAACCGCTGGCAACAAAAGTGAGTACACTTGAAAATTTCCAAATTGGGCCCAAAGTGTCAATATTTTGTGTGGCCATCATTATTTTCCAGCACTCCCTTAACCCTCTTGGGCATGGAGTTCACCAGAGCTTCACAGGTTGCCACTGGAGTCCTCTTCCACTCGTCCATGATGATATCACGGAGCTGGTGGATGTTAGAGACCTTGCGCTCCTCCATTTTCCATTTGAAGATGCTCAATAAGGTTTGGGTCTGGAAACATGCTTAGCCAGTCCATTACCTTTACCCTCAGCTTTTTTAGCAAGGCTGTGGTCGTCTTGGAGGTGTGTTTGGGGTCGTTATCATGATGGAATACTGCCCTGCGGCCCAGTCTTTGAAGGGAGGGGAACATGCTCTGCTTTAGTATGTCACAGTACATGTTGGCATTCATGGTTCCATCAATGAACTGTAGCTCACCAGTGCCGGCAGCACTCATGCAGCCCCAGACCATGACCCTCCCACCACCATGCTTGACTGTAGGCAAGACACTTGTCTTTGTACTCCTCACCTGGTTGCCACCACACACGCTTGACGCCATCTGAACCAAATAAGTTTATTTTGGTCTCATCAGACCACAGGACATGATTGCAGTAATCAATGTCCTTAGTCTGCTTGTCTTCAGTAAACTGCAGGCTTTCTTGTGCATAATCTTTAGAAGAGGCTTCCTTCTGGGACGACAGCCATGCAGACCAATTTGATGCAGTGTGCAGCGTATGGTCTGAGAACTGACAGGCTGACCCCAATCCCTTAAACCTCTGCAGCAATGCTGGCAGCACTCATATATCTATTTCCCAAAGACAACCTCTGGATATGACACTGAGCATGTGCACTCAACTTCTTTGGTCGACCATGGTGAGGCCTGTTCCAAGTGGAACCTGTCCTGTTAAACTGCTGTATGGTCTTGGCCACCGCTGCAGCTCAGTTTCAGGGTCTTGGCAATTTTCTTATAGCCTAGGCCATCTTTATGTGGAGTAACAATTCTTTTTTTTCAGATCCCCAGAGAGTCCTTTGCCATGAGGTGCCATGTTGAACTTCCAGTGACCAGTATGATAGAGTGAGAGAGATAATACCAAATTTAACACACCTGCTCCCCATTCATACATAAGACCTTGTAACACTAATGAGTCATATGACACCGGGGAGGGAAAATGGCTAATTGGGCCCAATTTGGACATTTTCACTTAGGGGTGTACTCACTTTTGTTGCCAGCGGTTTAGACATTAATGGCTGTGTGTTGAGCTATTTTGAGGGGACAGCAAATTTACACTGTTATATAAGCTGTACACTCACTACATTGTAGCAAAGTGTAATTTCTGGTCACATGAAAAGATATAACAAAATATTTACAAAAATGCGAGGGGTGTACTCAATTTTGTGAGATACTGTACATAAGAGATCTTTCTTGCGATCCCCCTGGGAGGCTACTGATTGGAAAGTGGATACAGAGTAGCTGGTCGGATGTGGAAGAGATGAGACCATAGCTGAAAGAAAGAAATGAATTGTTTTGAGCCTTTCTGACTCATGTATGAGGTGAGCAGGTATAACGGCCGGTTGAAGGTGTGCACATAATCTGCTGAAGACATGATTTGCACAGTGGTGGATGATATATGAATTGAGAAGTCACAATAATTCAATGCAGAAAAGTTTCAGCATTAGGCCTAAGTTCTGGCAGGGGGATTTCGGGGGGGGGGGGGAGGATTTGTGCTAGTAATGGGAATTGAGGGGTATATTATTTGTGCTGGGAGGTGAGATTTGGAGGAGGGAGAGGATTAAGTTCTGGGGAAAGGGATTTTGGAGGAGATGATTTGTGTGGGAGAGGATTAGTGCTGGGGGTGGATTTGGGGGAACAGAGGATTTGTGGTAGGAGAGGAGATTTAGGGGGGAGATGGTTAGTACTGGGGGGGGGGGTGAACTTGGGGGACAAGAGAATTTGTACTAGGAGAGGGAATTTGGGGGAATATTATTTTTGCTCGGAAGTGAGATTTGGGGGAGCATTACGTTCTGGGGAACAGATTTTTTTGGGGGGAGGTGTGGATTTGTTCTGTTCTGTTATTAGTGTTATGCCCCGTACACACGGTCGGACATTCCGACCACAAAATCCGTCTGATTTTTTCCAACGGATTTTGTCCGAAACTTGTGTTGCATACACGCGGTCGGACAAATTTGTCGGAAAATCCAATGGTTCGGAACGAGGTGACGTACAAAACTTACGACGGGACTACGTACAGGGCAGTAGCCAATAGCTTTCGTCTCCAAATTTCTTCTGAGCATGCGTGGCACTTTGTTCGTTGGAATTCTCTACACACGATCAGAAAAAGTCCGATTGGATTTTGTTGTCGGAAACTTTTAGATCCTGCTCTCAAATTTTTTCCGTCAGAAATTCCGGCGGAAAAAGCACGCTAGAGCCCACACACGATCAGATTTTCCGACAACATAATCCGATCTGACTTTTTCCATCAGAATATCCGACCGTGTGTATGGGGCATTATTGTTGGTCTATAGGTTTGATTCTTCCCCTAAACTATATTGATTATTTAATTGTTCAGGCAATAACACACAATCTATATATTTAATCTTTTTACATATTATGTGTGGTTCCAATGTCAATGCCATTGTATATAATGTACATCTATTTTTTGCTGTTTGTACATTAAAGCTTCTGCACAGGAAGGGAAAAAAAGGGGAATATATATATGTGTGTGTGTGTGTATTTAACCTTTAGATATAACCAGCAATATACTTACAGGAAAATAAAATAAAATATTGTCACACACAGTAATCAAGAAAATGATGCATGTTACATAAAAATGTGAAAGACATAAAGCATATTCCTATATTGTCCCATATTATCCCTTTCTGAACTTGCCATTTGGCTCCTTACACACAGAAAATAACCATGTCAGTTTACTTTCGGACAACATACATTACCTTGAATTACAAGGAATACCAGTAAGAAGGTAGCTAGCCAAGATCTGGAGTCCTTGGATGCCATTACCCAAGAAGAAAATCACTCTGTATGCTCTGGATGTTTCTGTTAATGCTAGAGACAGAGAGGGGTGTATTGATTTACTGTCATTTGCTCATGAGTTAATCTATGACTAATTCATTCTGAATCTCAGATTAAATTGTAACTAAACCCCAGAACAAAAATGTTATATTTTGTAGCTTACTAATTATTGGATGTAGTGGCTGCATTTGTTTTTACCTTTTTTCAGGCTTTTACTCATTTAGGTGTCCTTTTATGAAAGTGCGGTAAAATACCGCTATTCATTTCTCAGGCATTCTCAGAGGAGATCGCTCTCCCCTGAGTGCCTGTTTATGATGGTCTGTAGATCGCTTCTCATGCTGAGTTGAGAAGCGATCTACAATCGCCTGGGAACTCCTCAGAATTTCTCCTCACACTGTAATCTCGCGAGATGTAGCGGGATTACAGTCTGAGGAGATTTAAAATACAAAAGTTGAACACTAATCACCACACATTATTCCCCAACATATTAATAAAATAATAACGTTAAATTCCCCCTACACAATATACATTAAACTAATTATTAAAAAACATTGTTTTTATCAATATTTAAATATCATACATGTGCCTATTTAAATGTAAAAGGTGTTTAGTAAATTAATGTAATCCACATATGTAATGCAGCTATACACCATTCATATAAATGTAAAATACATTTATAATCATTAAAAAATAATTTTAATAAAGTATACAAGTATAAATATTTATTAATAAATGAAAATAAAATATATTTCATAATTGATAAACCCCCGTATAAGGCCCCTTTCACACTGGGGCGGGATCGGGGTTTGGAGGTAAAGCAGCGCTATATTTAGCACTGCTTTACCGTTGTTTTCGCAGTGGTTTTCGGCTGATATCGGTGCAATTTTAACCCCCACTAACAGCCGAAAAAGGGTTTAAAACCGCCCGCAAAGCGCTGCTGCAGCGGTGCTTTGCCGGCGGTATTGCCGCACTGTCCCATTAATTTCAATGGGTAGGAGCGGTATAGGAGCGGTGAATACACTGCTCCTTCACTGCTCCAAAGATGCTGCTAGCAGGACTTTTTTGACCGTCCTGCTAGCGCACTGCTCCAGTGTGAAAGCCCTCCGGCTTTCACACTGGAGTGAAAGGGGCCGGATTTTTTCAGGCGCTATTTTTAGCGCTGTAGCGCCTGAAAAACGCCCCAGTGTGAAAGGCCCTTTCACACTGAGGCGCTTTGCAGGCACTAAAGTTCTAAAAATAGCGCCTGCAGAGCTCCTTCAAACAGCCGCGGGCTTTAACACTAAATCGGTGCGCTTGCAGGATGCTGAAAAATGTCCTGCAAGCCGCATCATTGGAGCGATGTAGGAGCAGTGTATTTACCGCTCCTAAAGCGCCCCTTCCCATTGAAAACAATGGGGCAGCGCTCCAAACCCGCTGCAAAGCGCCGCTTTGCGGGCAGTTTTAACCCTTTTTCGGACGCTAGCGGGGGTGAAACTGCCCCGCTAGTGTCCGAAAAGAGCCGCTATAACAACGGTAAAGCGCCGCTAAATATAGCGCCGCTTTACCGCCAGCATGCCCAGCACCTCGGTGTGAAAGTAGCCTAATAGAACATGCCATGGGTAAAACCATATTTTAGGGGTTTACAAAATGTTATTTACTAATAAATAAAAAATTATATAAAAATGACATTAATAATAGCATTTAAATGCAGGTAGAATAATATGTATATATATATATATATATAGAGAGAGAGAGAGAGAGAGAGATACACATTGAAATAAACACACACACACATATATATATATGCTATATGTTTTATATATATATATATATATATATATATATATATATATATATATACTTTAGATTGCTAACCTGCTCGTTTTGGGGTGTGTAATGGTGGGGAAGATGTGCTCTTACTGTATGGCTGCTTCTGAGTGAAAGAAGGAAATCAAAAGACTTCCTGCTTTCTCCAGAATACTGAGGCAGCTTCGCGCTTCTCTCTCTGATTCTCCACCTCTGAGATGGTGAATCAGAAAGTGAGAATCCTGTCACAGATCGCCAGTGAGGTGCTGAGATCGCATCTTCATACACTGCCCGTTTCTGTGACAGTCAGTTATAGATTCTCACTGAGCTGAGATAATCAGTGGAGAAAATGTTCTCCTCTGATTACCTCACTTTCATAAACTGGTAATGACCTGAAATCAGCTGTGAGACTTGGGATCGCAGCTGATCTCAGTTTCATAAAAGGACACCTTACTTTCACTGGGTGATTGGCCATTAACACACCTTCTGTCTTAGGCTACACACTGGAGCGGTGGGGGCGCTGGCGGTAAAGCGGCGCTATATTTAGCGCCGCTTTACCGGCGTTTTAGCGGCGCATTGCGGCCGCTCGCGGGGTGTTTTGGCACCTTTCGGGGGGGTAGCGGGTACCTGGCTTTGACAAGTATGCGCTCCCAATTTCGCCATGGTGAAATCATCCAGAAGTTTGGCCCCTCCTCCTTTCCCTGCTGCCGGGCCATTCACTGACGGTTTCCCTTACCTGAAATGGCAGCAGCAGCACCTGAGAGCCAATTGAAAAAAGTGTGGTGCGTAGTCGTAGGCACTAGGAACAGGGGATCTAAGGAAACAGCGGCCCCTTTGGGGGAGCACTACACAAAAAAATATTTTTTTCCAGATGGTGTATCTTTATATGAAAAATAAGTACAGGGGGTCTCCTACTTACAAACATCCGACTTACAAACGACTCCTACTTACAAACGGAGGGAGAATACAGGAAGTGAGAGGAAATCCACCCCTAGGAAGAGAAATTCAATCCTGTAAGAGTTAATATGGGAAAAAGGTGTCTCCGAGTCCACTGATGCTTTATCACCAGTCCTTGTTTCCCTAACAACCCAAAATTTTCAAAATCCAATTGTCATTGGGACAGAAGGTGAGGTGAAATCTTCTGAACAGGGGCACAGACAGCAAAACAAATGTTACAGGGGTGATAACCCTTCCCTATGTTATCTAAAAAACGTAAAAATAGATTTTTTGGCTGGAGCTACACTTAAAAAATGTACCTGATCCGACTTACAAACAGATTCAACTTAAGAACAAACCTACAGTCCCTATCTTGTTTGTAACCCGGGGACCCCCTGTATTTAGGATTTCAGGATATTTTACATTTCTTAAGAAACCTTATCATCTGAGATTGATAATGGTCCACAAGTTATAGCACCATACATGCTGCCATACTGTATGACAAAAGTTAGATATCTGAGACACTTTATATTTCATTCTCTTTATTCAAAGTAAGACAAAAGTCTCCTGATGGGAGGAAAATTACAAAGCATTAGGAACCATTGATAAAAGATTGAACCATTGGGTGTAAATGAACAGAATAAGTAGAAATAAATACGGGAAAGCCATAGGGATGTCCCTGTGCGTCAGAGGGGGGCGGGGTCACCCGGCAACGTCATTGTGTGGCCCCGCCCTCAGTTATAAAAGAACTGTCACTCATTACGGCGGGTGCCTCCCATGGAGGCAGATCGTCGTCGGCTTGCGGCTTTTTTTTTTTGGTCTGTCGGAGCGAGAGAAGAAGAAGAACAGGACTTCGTGGGACAGTTTTTATTTTTTTTTTTTTTTAATAAAGGACTTGTCCCAAGGCGTGTATTGTCTTTTTTTTTACCATTTTCACACATTTTTTGTGAAATGGTAGGAGTACATTTGTACCCTGTTACCATTTCACACAGGGAGGGTGGGATCTGGGGGTCCCCTTGTTAAAGGGGGCTTTCAGAGTCCGATAAGCCCCCCACCTGCAGACCCCCACAACCACCGGGCAAGGGTTGTGGGGATGAGGCCCTTCTCCCCATCAACATGGGGACAAGGTGCTTTGGGGGGCTACCCCAAAGAACCCTCCCAATTTTGAGGGCATGTGGCCTGGTAAGGTTCAGGAGGGGGGGTGCTCGCTCTCGCCCCCCTTTTTTCCTGCGGCCTGCCAGGTTGCGTGCTCGGATAAGGGTCTGGTATGGATTTTTGGGGGGACCCCACGCCATTTTTTTTTTAATTTTGGCGTGGGGTTCCCTTAAAATCCATACCAGACCCTTCAGGTCTGGTATGGATTTTGAGGGGGACCCCCATGCCGTTTAAAAAAAATAAAATTGGTGCAGGCTTCCCCTTAATATCCATACCAGACCACATCAATATAATGTGAAAGATAGACTGTTTGAAAAAGGTGCACAACGGCACATCATACAAGATGATAAGAAAGCCCTTAATGTCTGGGATGACAACATCTACAACACAGTGTTCGAAGTAACTACTAAAGACCAGGAGTTGGCAGCTACCATGGAAGACAAAGGATTCTTGAAAACCATGAGTAAAGAGTTCTACCAAGATGATTCCAACAGTTGAGTAGCACCTCTACCATTTCGTATCACAATTAAGAGACTACCAAAAAACAGAGTGGAACACATTAGGAAGTTCTCCAAGCCTGAACAATGGCACTATGTTCCCATTAACCTTAACCCTGCTGATCATGGTAGTGGTGCAGTATCGACTACTGCATTTATGGACACACCATGGCTATCTCCACCAGTACTCTTGTTCTTGGAAAAAACTTCAGTACTTATATTTGGACTTGGACTAAAGTTTGTTAATAATAGAAATCATAGATTTCGACGGGGAGTGTCATGTTTCAAATGCCTTGTGATATGCCTTTAAATGTTATATGTATTATTCTGTCCCTGGTCCCTCCCTTTCCTGTATCGCAGCTTATTCTGTTTAGTTAGCCCGACCCTTTGTTTATTCTCCCAGTAATGCATTTCAGCACACATGTGGACTGGATCACATTATAATCTTTTGACCTATCCGATGTTCATTGTTGTAAGATCCTCACAGTTTATGGATTAAACTTCACAAGGTCAAAAAGGTGTCGCCTGGATCGAGTCACTGTCTGGTTATCAAATAAGATTGGGGTTATTGACATCTCAACATAACTAACTGTAAGTTACAAAGATTACACTTTCAATGCTTAGATTGGAGAGACAGAACAATAGGACAGTTCAAATATTGATAACGCAATTAGAAAGTTTTACAACATCTATATAAAGGTCATCATTTTCATGGTCAGGTCCTAGCTTGAACTTTAGTTTCAGTAGCACTGCTGTGTATTTATTCAGACTAAATAAATAGAAACAACATTGCTCCCTGCCAAAATCAGATACCTTTTTTTGTGTATTTAAAATGAATTTGAAGCATAGACATGGACAGGCATTCACAGGACTTCTTTACTTCATCACACACAGGAATACAGCAACCATAGATGCTAAAGAAATACATAGTTCTACCAGAAATATACACAAGTGAAAATATTTACAATGCTTTCCGCTACTGGATGGAGAGCAGTATAACACACTAATACTAAACACTCCTTCCCCCTAGACCTCAAAGTCTTTGAGATAACTGGGGGGGTGAATATTTCTCCTTGGACGACTAAGGGGGGACCCTCAGTTGGGTGCAATTCTTCTTATTGTGCTGTGTTAGAGGGACTGAGAGAAACTGGCTCTGCAACAACATTTCCTGGAAGAATAGCACCTGTAACCCCCAATGGTTCACCATGATCTGGCATCACTGAAATCCCAGTACCACTAGAACCAGCAGCAGGTACAAATTCATCACTTATTTCTCTGATCTGATCAACGTGCCTTCTTAATATTCTACCATCAGTAATTTGTACTTTGTATAACAAATGTCCTGTAGCCACAAGCACCTTTTCCGGTATCCAACAAGGTCCAGCAGCATAGTTTCTGACATAGAAAGCACTGTCAGGCTCAAACACTTTCACAGAAACATTAGCATCTTTTTTTTAAATGCATTTCTTGCTTTTCTTGTAACTCCGATGTCAGATCAGGGTGTAAACAATTCAAACATGTTTTTAGACAACGGTTCATTAGGAGCTTTGCTGGGCTACAACCAGTGCTTGAGCATGGTGTCACATGTTGATGCAGAAGGAAATTTGCAAGTCTCTGATTTCAATTTCCTTGAACAATTCTCTTCAATGAGTCTTCGGTGGTCTGAACCATACGTTCAGCTTGACCATTTGATGACGGGTGGAATGGTGCAATCGTAACTAGGGATGGGCCGAACGGACCCCTGTTCGGTTCGCACCAGAACTTTCGATCAAAAGTGCCCATTTTGAAGGCTTATATGCAAGTAATTGGGCATATAATGCACGCGCGCGCTGCCCGAGGCGTCGCTCGGGACCCGGTGCGAGTGCCCGGCAGCCGCGATGTCCGCCGGGCACCCGCGATTGCCAGTTAAAACAACGGGACCGTGCGGGACCGTGGAGCTGTGTGTGTAAACACACAGCTCCATGTCCTGTCAGTGGCGAGGAGACCGATCATGTGTTCCCAGTACGGAGGAACACTGATCGGTCTCCTCCCCTTGTAAGTTCCCTCCCCCCACAGTTAGAATCACTACCTTAGGGAACATGTTAACCCCTGCAGCGCCCCCTAGTGTTAACCCCTTCCCTGCCAGTCACATTTACACAGTAATCAATGCAATTTTATAGCAACGATCGCTGTGTAAATGTGAATGGTCCCAAAAATGTGTCAAAAGTGTCCGAAGTGTCCACCGCAATGTCGCAGTCACGAAAAAAAAAATCGCAGATCGCCACAATTACTAGTAAAAAAAAAAAAAAAAATGCAATAAATCTATCCCCTATTTTGTAAACGCTATAACTTTTGCGCAAACCGATCAATATACGCTTATTGCAAAAATATGTAGAAGAATACGTATCGGCCTAAACTGAGTAAAAAAATTATTATTTTTTTTTAAATGGGATATTTATTATACCAAAATGGAAGTGGGTTCCAGTACCGATAACCCGGTTTCCACCTACGGGTAATACCAACATGGAAGTGGGTTCCAGTACCGATAACCCGGTTTCCACCACTGCCAAACCTGCACATAACAAATCTATACGAGGTGGAGGCAAACTCCCAGATTCGTCTCAGTCGGGAAGACAAGGTTTTTACCAATCACCTTCAAGATCTGGTGGTCAGTTGAGAAACGAATTTCCCACCTAATAATATTCCATCTTTTCCACGACGATCTCGTGGATCTAACATCCAGAATAGGAGTGGAAGAGGTCGGGGTAATATGAATAACACATATGGTTTTCCTCCACCCTTTAACCAGAGACCCCCTGGCCAGTTCAACCAATATGGAGATTATTCACCTTATTTTGGACCCCCCCATAATACCAACCCCTTAGGGGGGTATGGTCCTAATCCCAATTATAGGATGGACCATTATAAGCAGCCACCTTTGGCGTTTCAACACTTTGATCCTGCAAGTGCTTATAACACTGGGTTGGATAGTGGCTATAATGTGAGTACACATAATAACTTCTATCCTCTTCAAGATTTAGAAGGGCCCCCCAAAGACTATGAGGATACTATTAGAGGAGTGGGTAACTCCATGCAATACCCAAGTCCTGGTCCGTCCAACCAGCATTGGGGTTTTCTCAGACCCAATCAAGGGGTAAAAAGGCCCATAGACCGAAAAGAGGAACCAGAGGGGGGAGGAAATGTAGAGCTAAAAAGAAAAAGATCCTAGATGGTAACGGGATTTTCAATTTAAGTTCTGTCACCTTAAACGATTCTGAAAAAATGGTTTTAAACAAAGGCTTGAAATTTGCGCCTCCTCGGGGGCTCAACAAATTTCAAACATACATGGATGTACATAAGTTTATACGTAAAGTCAGTATTAAACGACATATGGCCATTAACCCGATTAGTGTTAATGGGACTGTGACCACTAGTTTTCAACACTCGGGGCTTTCAAACGCCTCACTTTTTAATCCTCCGGGTGCTATGGCACCAGCCTTAAAAGTCTTTAGAGATCTGGTGTTGTCTGAATTAGACCAAATACCGATTAAGAGGGTGAAGACCGATAAGGAGCTTGTTAATGGTCTAAACTCTTTATGTCAAAATAAAAATTTAATAATTAGGCCTGCAGACAAGGGTGGTGGAATCATCATCCTTGATAAGAAAGATTACCTAGAAGAAATGTATAGGATATTGGGCGATTCTGAAACATACACACCCCTTCGTTGTGACCCTAAGTCACAATATCTATCAGAGTTGAGGTTGCTTGTTCAGAGTGGGTTGGAATGCGGGATTTTGAACAAAAAGGAGTCACTGTATTTAGTCCCCAGGTCTCCCCGCACACCCACCATATATTATTTGCCCAAGATTCACAAACATCCTACCTGCCCCCCGGGACGCCCTATAGTCAGTGGCATTGACTCTGTCACGTCCCGGGTGGGCAGGTATATCGATTATTTTCTTCAGCCCCTTGTTAAAAATATGCCATCCTACGTCAAAGATTCCCGCTCTGTTATCAACTTATTGGGTGCAATCACTCCCATATCCGGTCTATGGTTGGTGACAGCAGACGTCACCTCACTATATACGGTTATACCTCATCATCTGGGCATATTAGCAGTGGAACATTTTCTCAGGCGCGACTCTGGTTTGTTTGACGAACAGATATTTTTTATTTTACAACTACTAAAATTTGCTGCGTCTAGCAGCTATTTTTGGTTTGGGGGTACCTTCTACCGACAAGACCGTGGAGTTGCTATGGGGGCAAAATATGCCTCTAGCTTAGCAAATCTCTTCATGGCCCTATGGGAGGAGGATGTCGTCTATGCCCAACATAGACCACAGGTGGTTCTATGGGCAAGATATATAGACGACATCCTCCTCCTGTGGGATGGCAACAAGGAAGATTTAGATATCTTCCTTGCTGAGTTAAATGTCAATCAGAGGGGTATTGTCCTTAACAGCCAAAGTTCCATTAACTTTTTGGATCTGGTAATAAGGGTTAACAGTGGTGTAATTACCACTGCAACCCACTTTAAGGATACAGACCGCAACTCATACATCCCCATAGGAAGTTTCCATCATGAATCTTGGCTCAAGTCCGTACCCAAGAGTCAGTACCTGAGATTAAAAAGGAACTGTTCAGATCCTATTGAATTTTCCTCTCAGGCGGGGATTCTCACCAAGCGGTTCCTTGAGAAGGGCTATAGCATTTCTTCCCTTACGGCTGTGCTCCATGAGGTGTCTAGCACTGATAGAGCAGATCTACTCAAAGAGAAGCCCGCTAAAGACAGGGGTTTAGCTATGGTCCCCTTTATCACTTCCTATTCCATCCAACATAGGAACATAGGCAAAATGATCAAGAAACACTGGCATATCCTCACCAGTGACACTACCCTTAATGCAGTCCTCCCACAGACACCTCAGATTGTATTTAAAGGAGTTCCTTCTCTGAAAGACAGAATAGCACCTAATGTCTTAGATCCGCCCACTGTTAAAACATGTTTCTTTGATAACCTCACTGGTTTTTATCAATGTAGGAAATGTAGGATTTGCTCTCTCAGTGGCTGTAGCCATAGGAGGACACACAAATTCATTTCTACGAGTACAGGCATAGAATTTGAAATTAAACCTTTCATCACCTGTGCCACCGAGAGGGTAGTTTATCTACTCCAGTGCCCATGTGGGCTTCAATATGTCGGTAGGACAAAGCGCCCCCTGAAGGTGAGGTTAAACGAACATGTCACCAACATCCTGGGTGGGTTCCCTAAACATCCAGTTTCCCGACATTATTTAGAGGCCCATATGAAGAACCCCTCAAAGACGATCTTTTTGGGGATCGACAAATATACTGCACCGTGGAGAGGGGGTTCTCTTGTGCGTGGCATCTCCAGACTGGAGATGTCATGGATACACAAGATTAAAAGTTACACCCCCTTTGGGTTAAACGTTGACATTGATGTCAACGCTTTCATTGACAATTCTTGAGTCTCCAAATTCCAATTTGGGGACTCGTATGGTTAATATGTGGTTCAATTGCTGTACCATCTTTGTGATGTAATTTTATGATTGATACATCTGACATATGTTTGTATATCATGTAGACTGTGATGTATATTACTGTGAGGTGAGAAACATCAATGGCGATTTTTTGATCTTTATTGAATTTTTGTTCATGTCATCCATTTACTTTGTAAGGCAAAAGAAATTTTTTTTGGGGTCTTTTTCTTCTCTTTTTTTGCAATTATGCCTTTTTAGGTAATAAATACATGACGTGTAATATTTTTGATCACATTTACATCTCGTAATATGCCTATTAGTCAATTTTTAGCCTATTAGCTGAGATATTACACATATATTTTTATTGGGCTACTGGCCACTGTTAGAGCTCCACTTTGTGGAGCTAGTTGTGGCAAATTCCCACTTGTAACGTATCACACGGTTATTTTATTTCTATATATTTATTTAGCTGTGATCTGATATTTGTCCACAAGATGGGGCCCTTTTTTAGTGTAATTTTCAGTTTTTATATTTTCATATACATCGATATAGGCTACGTTTTGTCTTGAGCCTAATTTAACAGTCTCCATTCTGACTTGTACCATCATATACTCAATTCGGTTTATTTAAATGTTGTTCAGGTTGAGGATATGGAATATATATAGATAAGGCTATTAGTCTTAGTCTTTTCTATGAGAGGGTTAAATTCAAAGTTAATTTAGTTTTACCCGCCATTGAAGGTTCTCACCAGGGTGTGTCTACCTTTGTCTATAAAGTTGCGATGATTCAGTGCGTCGCCCGTTCCCCAGAAGACATCATTGGACGAAACGGACGTAGGGAGGCTGACGCACTGACGTCATCACGTTCCGCGTTGTGAGCGGGTGTATTGCAAGCCGGCCGGCGTATTTTACTTGTCCTGCTTATATGCTTCTTCCTTTGTGTAAGTAGGATTGCTTTTCTTTTAATAAACGTATTATTTGGTATCACACTATGGGAGCATCCCCTTTTCTTCCTGTATTCCATATTGGTTGCTGAATGATTCCGGGGTCGATGCTTTTGTTTGGAGAGTGTGTCTATTCCTGATTGATCCAAGTGGGATACACCATTGGAATTTCCATCCCTGGTCTAACCTGTCTGAGGAGATCCAGATTGCTGCTGATGCCTGATGGTCCATATCTGTCCCGTTTACATTATACTACAGGCTTATTTAAGCTTGCCCTCTGGTAAGCGCAACCTTATATTGGTGGTGGATCACGGTGGTTTCGATTTTTATTGTCACCAGAAGTCTGAGTTCACACTGTCACATATATGAACTATATTTTTTATTTTTTTTCACTTATTTTTTTCACTTTATTTTTTTTTTGTTTTTTTTTTTATGTCACTGGACTTTATTGTTTGGGTGCATTTGGAAATGTGCATACATATTGTTTGATATATAATTTTTTGTTTTTTCTTTTGCATTATCACATTGTTGCTTTTGGATTTGTATTTTATTAACTTGTGGGTATAGGCCACTAACCACTTTACCTGTTCAATTAGCGCGGCTTTATTTATTGTTTTATATTCAACTTTTTAACTATTGATTAGTTTTTATTTTCTGTTTATTTTATACGCCTATGGCGTTTATGCTTTTTAAATAAATCCCTTCGGGTTCCACCTATGGTTTCCTTTTTTGTGTCTTTTCTGTCCATGAGCCACAACCATATTACCTAGTGAGGTAAGGAACATCGGTCGATTTCGGAGTTTGCAGTTTTGACCAGCAGTCCTGATCAGCTGAAATAGCGGAGTCTACACAGACTGAACGACCTGATTGGCCCTGAAAAAATCCTGAGGAAAAGGCCCTGGCAGGGCAATACCCACAGGCACATTATCTTTGGCAGCTGGTAAGCGCAAAACCCAGACGGTGGTGGGATTCATTTCACTAAAGTCACTCTTATTATTATGGATGTCATCACAAGTTGAATTGCTATTTAGCATTGCACAATGTGGGACTTGTTTGTTTTATTTCATGGACATTTCTTCGGACATTATTTGTTATGGACTTATCATTAGGTACATTTTAATTACTTTGTTATCACATACAAAGTTGAGGTGTATTTATGAACATATTATCACTCATATTTTGACATTTATAGTTTTTTTTTGGTTTAATATTTACAGCGCAGATATACATAAAAGTCTACGATCAAATAGAATGATCGATATTAAAAAGATCAAAGTTTGTACAAAATATACATACATATGAAAAAACAACAAAAACAAAACACAACAATTTACATGAAAAATATGGTACTGGGATTACTATTTACCGGAGAGTATTATTATCTTTGTCATATTTTTCATGTAAATTGTTGTGTTTTGTTTTTGTTGGCTTTTCATATGTATGTATATTTTGTACAAACTTTGATGTTTTTTAATATCGATCATTCCATTTGATCGCAGACTTTTATGTATATCTAATAAACTATTTTTCGCATTACATCAGTGTATGTTGCCTTTAAAGTCCCATTGAAGGACCCATTGAAATTGCAATAATATGCACCTGTCAAACCTGTGCAGAAAAATAGATTGTTGGGTGTCGGGGGTGCTGTCCCACCGTAAACCCTATAGAGGTGCTCTTGATGAAGGCAAAAAAATTGCAATGATATGCACCTGTCAAAAGGGCGCTGAAAAATTGGTGTTTGGGTGTTAATTGTGCCCATGAAACCTATACCAAAAACATTCTTCCAGATGAAATGATTGAACACCCTCAAAGCTAGGCAGCCTCAAAGTCCTGCAGAGATTCCACATCCCAAAAAGACTTAAGCAGAGACATTGGCATCAGGGGCTTCATAGCTGGTAATCCAGGACTGATTCATTTTTATAAAAGTCAAACGGTCCACAGAGTCTGTGGACAGACGCGTTCTATGATCAATAACGAAATCTCCTGCAGCCCTGAATGCCCGTTCTGAAAGCACGCTGGATGCAGGGCAACCGAACAACTCAATAACATACTGGGCAAGTTCTGGCCAGTGGTCTATTCTCATGACCCAGTAAGTCAGTGGATCGTCAGCTGGAAAGCTCTCCATCTCTGTTTTGGCCCGAGGTAATCGTTCACCATGTGATGCAGATGCAGCCGATGGAATGTGGAAGCTGACAGCCCGGAGCGGCGAGGACTAAAAAAATTCCAAAAGCTCCTCTTTTAACCAACAGAAGACTCAAAACGACTTTTTCCATGACACTGTAACCTACTGGAGTCAGGAAAAACATGCAATAAAATCCTCTTTAACGTGTCCTCAAGAGATTTTATCTTCTGCACTCTCTGTGGGGACAGGATGAGTTCTGAGACCTTCCCCTTATAACGGTGGTCAAGGATAGTTGCCAACCAGTAATCATCCTTTTCCTTTATGCCACGTGTTCTTGGGTCCTTTCGCAGGCTTTGAAGCATGAGGTTGCCCATGCGCCTCAAATTTGCAGAGGCTTGAGAAGCAGACTCCTCGGGGGCACTCAGGATGACAGCATCTGGAACTTCCTCCTCCCAGCCATGTACTACTCCCAAGGGGCCTGGGGTTGGAAAGCCATCGCTTACAGATTGATGCATGTCTTCCTCTTCTTCAAAGCCTATGAAAGTGCCAGAATCCTCCTCCTCATCCTCCTCCCCTCTCTCCTCCTGTGTGTTCTGTGACATAGGAATGATGGTATCTGGATAAAGTGGGCTTTGAGATGAAAGGAAGTCCTCCTCTTCCTCTTGCTGCTCTGCCTCCAGTGCCCTGTCTATAATGCCACGCAGAGTCTGCTCCAGCAGGAACACAACAAGGATTGTGTCACTGATACATGCACTGTCACGGTTCAACATCCTTGTGGCCTCCTCAAATGGTGACACTACAGTGCATGCATCCTTAATGATCACCCATTGGTGTGGGGAAAAAAAGCGGAGGCGGCCTGAGCCTCTTGTCGTGCCATATTTGCACAGGTACTCGTTGACAGCCCTCTGCTGCTGTTAGGACCTGGGCTTGAACCTGGGACCTCTGGTGTGTCTGGCAGTGACTCTGCTTGCTGAGCCACCTGGAATGCTGGACAGCTCCATGGACAGTTCCTTGGATAGTTCCTTAGACAATTCCTTGAATGATCTTGTCTTGAATCTTGTTTGCTTTGAACCTTGAACCCTTTGCACCTCCCATGAACTTCCTGATTTAAGCTATGTCTCTGCACTTCCTGGTTGCCAGAATATTGTGCCTTCACCAGACAATATCTTGCTCCTGTCTCTCCTGCTGCCGACCGTATCTTCGCTACCATTCGTTACCGAGATTTGGCTCATTCCTCGACTACACTTCTACTAGCTCTAGCTAGTTCCTACTAGCTCTGGTGAATACCGGTTAGTGCTTAGACCCGGCACCTCAGATGAACCCGTGTCATCAGCCAGGGTGACCTGTGTGAATACCTGCTCTGCTTCTATAGCTACTGGCCTCTGAGTCTGACTCCAGACCATGACAGAATATTCTGGCATAAAACATGGAGGCCGTTGTAGCAGCTGCTGTGGCTCCTCTCAGGGTGCAAATTGCTGAGTTGCAGACGTTTGATGTTAACTACCAGGAAAAAATTTCTGAGTTACAAATTGAAGTTAAAGGTCTACAAGAGGAAGATGCCGGAGATACTGCTGCCGTAGATACTAATGCACAAATGCCCCTACCACTCAATTTTAACGGAGACCACAGCCATTATAGAGGGTTCCACCCCTGAAGGACCAGCCTCGTTTTGGATTTTAGGTGTTTACATGTTTAAAACAGTTTTTTTTGCTAGAAAATGACTTAGAACCCCCAAACATTATATATTGTTTTTTTTTTTAACACCCTAGAGAATAAAATGGCGGTCATTGCAATACTTTTTTTCACACCGTATTTGCGCAGCGGTCTTACAAGCGCACTTTTGGAAAAAAGTCACTTTTTTGAATAAAAAAATAAGACAACAGTAAAATTAGCCCAATTATTTTTTTTGTATTGTGAAAGATAATGTTACACTGAGTAAATTGATACCCAACATGTCCTGCTTCAAAATTGCGGCCAATAGTGGAATGGGGTCAAACTTTTACCCTCAAAAATTCTCCATAAGCGACATTTAAAAAATTCTACAGGTTGCATTTTTTGAGTTACAGAGGAGGTCTATGGCTAGATACATCACATGTGTGGTTTGACTACCGTTTTCATATGTGGGTGCTACTCACGTATGCGTTCGCTTCCGCGCGCGAGCTCGTCGGGACGGGGTGTTTTAAAAATTTTTTTTTTTCTTATTTATTTTACTTGAATTTATTATTTTTTGCACTGTTTTAAAAAAAAAAAAAAAAACGGATCACTTTTATTCCTATTACAAGGAATGTAAACATCCCTTGTAATAGAAAATATAGAAAAAAGCATGACAGGTCCTCTTAACCACTTTCCGACCGGCGCACGACGATGTACGTCCCTTTTTTGAAGAGGGATATCTCGGTAACGGCAGCAGCTGCTGCCACAACCGAGGTATCCATCTCTTCAGGCGCCGGTCGGCTGTCCGATAATGGTGGTCATCGCGGCGAATTCGCCGCAAGATCACCGTTATCTGCGGCGGTAGAGGTGCCCCCCCCTCCCGCCGCTCTCCCGCGCCTTCCGCCGCTTACCGGAACCGTCGGCAGTGGCGATCGGGTCCTTTCCCCTGATGTGCATAGAGATGAGTGACGCTAAGATGGCCGCCACTCATCTCTATACCATAGGAGGGCGGAAGCGACGTCAAAAACGTCACTTCCGCCCATACCTCTTAAAGAGGAATTTTCAAATGTCATTTTTTTAAATGACATTTTTTTTTTTTTTCATTGAAGTCCAAATATGAGATCTGAGGACTTTTTGACCCCAGATCTCATATTTAAGAGGACCTGTCATGCTTTTTTCTATTACAAGGAATGTTTACATTCCTTGTAATAGGAATAAAAGTGAGCCAATTACATTTTTTTTTTAAAAAACAGTGTAAAAATAAATAAAATCAAGAAAAATAAATAAGAAAAACAAAAAATTTATTTTTTAAAGCGCCCCGTCCCGACGAGCTCATGCTCAGAAGCGAACACATACGTGAGTAGCGCCCGCATATGAAAACGGTGGTCAAACCACACATGTGAGGTATCGCCGCGATCGGTAGAGCGAGAGCAATAATTATAGCCGTAGACCTCCTCTGTAACGCAAAATATGCAACCTGTAGAATTTTTTAAACGTCGCCTATGGAGATTTTTGAGGGTAAAAGTTTGATGCCATTCCACGAGCGGGCGCAATTTTGAAGCGTGACATGTTAGGTATCAATTTACTCGGCGTAACATTATCTTTCACAATATATAAAAAAATTGGACTAACTTTACTGTTGTCTTATTTTTTTATTCAAAAAAGTGAGTTTTTTCCAAAAAAAGTGCGCTTGCAAGACCGCTGCGCAAATACGGTGTGAAAAAAAAGTATTGCAACGACCGCCATTTTATTCTCTAGGGTGTTAGAAAAAAAACAATATATAATGTTTGGGGGTTCTAAGTTTTTTTTCTAGCAAAAAGGGCTGGTCTTAAGCCCCATACACACGGTCGGATTTTTTCATGGATTCTGTCCGATCGGACAATGTTGTTGAAAAATCAGACCGTGTGTATGCACCATCGGACAGTGTACGTCGAATTGTCCGACGGACAAAGTCCTATCTCCTGCTGGATAGATTTGCCGACAACACGGTCCGATCACACCAAATCCGATCGTGTGTACGGTTGTCCGACGGACAAAGTGCTACGCATGCTCAGATCACATTACAAGACCAAAGCTATTGGCTACTAGCCTCTACGTAGTCCCGTCGTAGGCAACAAACGTCACCACGTTCAGAATGATCGGATTTTCCGACAACTTTGTCCGACCGTGTGTACGCAAAACCAACATCGGACAAAGTACGACGGACATGATCCGACGGACCTGGTCCTCGGATAATCCGAGCGTGTGTATGGGGCTTTAAAGTGGTTAAATATGAGATCTGGGGTCAAAAAGTCCTCAGATCTCATATTTGGACTTAAATGCAAAAAAAAACAAAAAACAAAAAAAAATAAACGTCATTTAAAAAAATGACATTTGAAAATTGTGCCTTTAAGACCTATTGGCGGAAGTGACATTTTGACGTCGCTTCCGCCCTGCTATGGTATAGAGATGGGTGGCGGCCATCTTAGCCTCACTCGTCTCCATACCCAGGCACTGAAAGGACCCGATCACCTCCGTCGCTGCCGACGGCTCCGGTAAGCGGCGGAAGGCGTGGGAGAGCGGCGGGAGGGGGGTGCACCTCTCCCGCCGCCGATGACGGTGATCGCGCGACGAACCCGCCGCAGAGACCACCATTATCGGAAACCAAACCGCTCACTGTAAAGAGGGATACCTCGGTTGTGGCAGCAGCTGCTGCCGTTACCGAGATATCCCTTTCAAAAAAATGACGTATATATACAGTGAGCTGTCTGTAAGTGGTTAATCAATGTCGTATATACTTTCAGATGCAACCTGCTGCATTTACTTCTGACAGGAAAAAGGTGCTGTATATTATCAACCTCCTGACTGAGGAAGCCTTAGCCTGGGCCTCCCCTTACGTGGATAATGATGATGTCGTCCTGGATGATTTAGATTCTTTTGTGACTGCGATGAACCAAGTTTTCAATGATCCTAACCGCTGAGCTACTGCTGAGGCAAAATTGCACAATTTACGGCAGGGTAGACGCTCTGTTGCAGAGTACACAACTGAATTCCGACGTTGAATCTCGGATTCCAATTGGAATCCAGCAGCACAAAAGAGTCAGTTCCGTCAAGGACTCTCGGAACAAGTAAAAGATGAGCTTGCCAGAGTATAAAGTCCTGACGACCTTGAGGCTTTTATTAAATTATGTATTCGAATTGATCAGAGACTTACTGAAAGGAGAAAGGAGAGACTGGGAATCCTAGGCAGTAATGGGGGCATGCATTTTTCTACTACTCAGTATCCTCCTAAGGGTCCAAGAGTTTTTTTTCTGATTCTCGCACTCCTGAACCTAGGTGGATGCTATTAAAAGATCTATTACAACTCAGGAGAAAGAAAGATGACGTTCAGAGAACTTATGTCTTTATTGTGGGGACTCTGAACATTATGCAGTTAATTGTCACAATAAATTTAAAATAACAATTGCAGCAACGGATGTTACAGTATCTGAACAAATAAACTCAATTTCTCAGTCCGTCTCTACTTTGATTCAGGAAGCAAATAAAGTTAATTCTTTATCAACTCATTTTGTCATTCCTATAAGGCTTAGTGTTGAAAGCAATGAAATACCTTGCTCTGCTATGCTGGACTCAGGGGCTGGGGGAAACTTCATGGACATCGAATTTGCCCAAAGTAATAACATTCAAATAAGAAATAAACTCGCCCCTATTGATATGGAAACTGTGGATGGCTCACCTTTGTCTTCAGGACCTTTTACCCACGAGACAATCCCACTTAAAGCGGGGTTTCACCTAAAAAAAAAAATTTTTAAAAGTCAGCAGCTAAAAAAAAAGTCGCTGCTGACTTTTAAAAAGTACACTTACCCTCCCAGGGCGCCCGCGATGTCGTTGGTGGAGGCCGAGATGTCCCTTGGCTATCCGGATCCAGCGCCGCCATCATGAGTAAGGGAAACGGCTTCTCGTTTCCTATTGCGCATGCGCGAGTCCGCGCACGGCCTACTGCGCATGCGCGAGTCGGCGCGGCCAACTGCGCATGCGCGAGTCGTATTTGTGAATGGGGAACGCGGTGTGTTGTGGGACACAGTTCCCACAACACACCACGCCCCATTCACCTGAAGACGGAAGAAGAGAAGATCACCGCGGCACTGGAGGAGGCAGATTAGGACGATCTGCCTAGCAACAGCCATTTCTGGTAAGTAAAAAAAAATAATTTTTTTTTTTAAATTGTTACTAACTTTCTCCCAAGTTTTTATTTTCAGGGTGTCCCACCACTTTAAACTCCTAATTGAGACTGACCATCAGGAGACTATCAGCTTTGAGCTGATCACATCACCCAAGTTCCCTATTATCCTGGGCATTCCTTGGTTCTCTATCCATAATCCCTCCATCAACTGGGAGACACGTTCTTTAAGCTTTACATCTGACCATTGCAAAAAACATTGCAAAGAATCTTATCAAATAAGCCCTCTACCAACCCAAGATTTACAAGCAGTTTTGGCAACTATCCAGTCATACGACAAGCTACCTCCACAATATCTTGAGTTTTGGGACGTTTGTGATAAAAAGAATGCAGATCAGCTGCCTCCTCATCGCTCTTATGATTGTCCCATTGAATTGCTTCCAGGGGCAGAAATACCATTTGGTCGCCTTTATTCTTTATCAGAACCTGAACTGAAAGTGGATTAATGAGAATCTAGAGAAGGGTTTTATTAGACACTCAACCTCTCCTGCTGGGGCAGCCTTATTCTTTGTGGCGAAAAAAGGACTCCACCCTGTGTCCGTGTATTGACTGCAGAGATTTAAATAGGATCACAATTAAGAATCGATATCCACTCCCACTGATTCCAGAAATGCTTGAGAGACTCCGCTCCACCAAATTAGATTTACGGGGGGAATACAAGGAACCTGGAGAAGGTTCCTTATATGCCAATTCAGGTTGATGCTTCCTGTGTCTCTCCCTCCTCCTCAAACTGCTTACAGAGCTGACTTTTCTCTGAGGACAGCTGCCTCCTGCCACCTCACCCTAAGAACTGTTGCTGTATGGACTATTGAGCTGCTATCGCTCTCATATTGCCTGCCATATTACTTCGTGTACACTAATATTTGCGCTTACAGTTATTTACTAAAGGAAAATCCACTTTGCACTGCAAGTGCACTTGAAATTGCACTAAAAGTGCACTTGGAAGTAAAGTCGCTGTAGATCCGAGGGGGACATGCAAGGAAAATAAAAAACAGCATTTTAGCTCGCACATGATTGGATGATAAAATCAGCAGAGATTCCACTCATTTCAGATCTACCCCTTAGATTTAGAGCAGAGTGCACTTGTAGTGCAAAGTGGATTTGACCCCACTGTGTACTAAAATCTGATACCTTTGTATGTGTTCAGCATTACAAAGGTGCTTTCCCTAGCAGCCTCTTATTGCAATTACTACAGATTGTAAAGATGCAGCAATATTTCATACTACCTTTAACTGGATATTAACATTTATAGGTAGTAACCTCAGAGATCGTTAATCCAAGGAATACCTAATTGCCTTCTGGGGGATCAGGAAGGAATTTATTTTTCCCGTGCTGGAGCACAATGGACTATAGGAATTTTTTTTTCAATTTCCTCTGGTTCAACTCTGGTTATAGGATTCTGTATACCTGTATGAAGGTTTTCAATTTACTCTATTTAATTTTTTTTTGTGACTTGTGACTATGTAACTCCATTATTGACAACTTATCCAACAAGCCTTCTCCCTTTCTTTCTTTAACTACGTTGGTATTTATACAATTGAAAAACAAAATAATAAAAATACCCAAGGCCTTTCCTCCTAACAAGCAGCCTTCCCTGCATCACTCTTTACACTAAACATTCCACAATTACAATTACTCTGCCAGTGAGAGCAAGTAAAAATCCAACAAGATGAGATATTAAGTTATTTAATACAGGAATTTATACAACATTAACTTTACAGCAAATTACCTACACCGATCTGCCACAACTTCATGGCCACTGACAGGTTAAGTGAAAAACATTATCTCATTACAATGGCATCTGAAATTTGGTGGGATATATTAGGCAGCAAGCAAACATGTTGTCCCTGAAATGGCTGAAAGCCATCCCTAAGAGCCAGTTCCTTTGAATTAGGCGTCATTGTTCTATAAGGATGCCTTTCTTTTTTAGGCAGATTTATTGAAACACAGATTATTGTATAAAGGTTATTCTAAAGTATTTTTTGGAACAAACTATTAATAATGTGTCACAGGTGTAGCGATATTTTGTTGGTACAGAGAAAGGGCGATAGATTCCGACAAGTTTGAATCGACATTTATCACCAATCACCACCTTTTCAAATCAGTTTTTAGGACAATATCTACTAAATAGCCCTTTCGTTATTTTTAAGAAGTGTCAAACATTGCATGATAAAATAGCTCCCAATTGAATTGAATGTTCTGTCTGGACTGTATTTTTGGAGAATCTTAGGTTTTTCCCTGGTCGTAGATGTGGAGTCTGTTTAACAATTGTTTCCAACAGTGCCCGTACGAGAAGCTTTGTGCCCTGAGTTACTCCGAGAACGTACACTATTAAAGATTGCATTAAAGTTTAATTAAAGCAGTTGTCTAGCTCCTGGAGTGCCCGTGTGGTCTACAATATGTGGGCAAGACCACTCGGGCACTCCATGTGAGAATTGGAGAACATCTTGCCAACATTAAAAAAAAGGCTTCAAATGGCATAGCCTGTCGAGGCATTATTCTGTTGGTCATAAGGAGGATCCCTCTTCTCTGAAAATTGTAGGATTGGATAAACATGTTTCCCACTGCTGTGGTTGTAATATTAAGGGAAGTTTCTCAACAGGAAACCCGCTAAATCTATAACTTGAGGTCCCACGCTCCACATGGATTGAATGTGGAGTGGAACCTAATTGTTTTTTTCATAATAGCTGATAATCTTCCTCAGTTTATGTGCTTCAGTTCTCTTCATTAATTAATAATTTAAATTTCATTTAATTTGTTTTACCTTTTTTAATTTTTTATTATAATTTTTGTTTTTATGATTTTATTGTACTTGGATTGTTTTTAAACTTGATTATTACATTTTTTGAGGGTTGATAAAACGTTTTTTTATTTGATTTATTTATGGAGCAGGCATTTGTGATGAATAATCAAGTGCTTTATGTGGCATTTTGATCTATGTCCACTAGATGGAGCCCAGTATGAGTGTTGGTAGTAGAATAGGCATAATATTAATGGCAACATTAAAATTTAAAAGTTTGTTCTGCACTCCTGTGACCCGTCTTCAGCTGAAGCGTGTGTCACCAGACGTCACTGAGCCAGTCCAGGCTCGGGCAAGATCATGACAATGAAGTCGGGATCTGCCCACATGCCTGGACCAGCACCCTGCATACTAGCTCATTATGCCTTTGCCTTCCAGTTTTTTTTTCTGAGGGTATAAAACCGCTTTAAATAATATCAAACAAATCCAACGTGATAAAAAAAAATTATAAAACAGCTAATAAATAAAGGTTATTTACAAAAGGCAAATCCACTTTGCACTACAAGTGTACTTGGAAGCGCAGTCGCTGTAAATCCAAGGGGAACATACAAGGAAGATAAAAAAACAGCATTTTAGCTTGCACATGATTGGATGATAAAATCAGCAGAGCTTCCCCTTATTTCCGCCGCGTCGCTGGGGACCCGATGCGCGTGCCCGGCGGCCGCGATGTCCGCCGGGCACCCGCGATTGCCCAGTAACTGAGCAGGACGTGGATCTGTGTATGTAAACACACAGATCCACGTCCTGTCACTGGAGAGGAGACCGATGGTGTGTCCCTTGTACATAGGGACACCGATCGGTCCCCTCCCCCAGTCAGTCCCCTCCCCCCACAGTTAGAATCACTAATATAGGGAACATATTAACCCCTGCAGCGCCCCCTAGTGTTAACCCCTTCCCTGCCAGTCACATTTATACAGTAATCAATGCATTTGATAGCACTAATTGCTGTATAAATGTGAATGGTCCCAAAAATGTGTCAAAAGTGTCCGATATGTCCGCCGCAATGTCGCAGTCACGATTAAAATCGCAGATCGCCGCCATTACTAGTAAAAAAAAAAATAATAAAAATGTCATAAATCTATCCCCTATTTTGTAGACGCTATAACTTTTGCGCAAACCAATCAATATACGCTTATTGCGATTTTTTTTTTTTTTACCAAAAATATGTAGAAGAATACGTATTGGCCTAAACTGAGGAAAAAAATTGTTAAAAAAAAATAAAAAAATTGGATATTTATTATAATAAAAAGTAAAAAATATTATGTTTTTTCAAACTTGTCCCTCTTCTTTTGTTTATAGCGCAAGTGGTTAAATATTGGGTTGCTACAGTACTAGCAGGGCCGGACTGGCCTACCGGGATACCGGGATATTTCCCGGTAGGCTGCCTGCCCTGGGGCCGCTTTGCGGCTTCTGTGCTCTCCTCTCATGCTCCTGTGAACACAGAGCTGGCCGGGTCTGTGTTCGGCGGCCGCTCCGTAACACGGTCCCGCCCCCCTAGACCGGCTCATGTGATAGTGGATAGAAGAATCCACCTATCACACAGCCGGTCTAGGGGGGCGGGACCGTGTTGCAGAGCGGGAGCGGCCGCCGAACACAGACCCGGCCAGCTCCGTGTTCACAGGAGAGATGCCTGTGAGTAGCTTGTGTGCCTGGATAGGGGGGCGGCATATAAAGGAAATGAGCTTTCTATATTCCTCCATGCAGCCGCTGAATGCTTGGAGGAGGGAGAGGAGGAGAATCAAGCATTCAGCGGCTGCATGGAGGAATATAGAAAGCCTATTTCTTCTATATGCCGCCCCCCTGCTGATCCCCCCCCCTAACCAACTTCTTTTACTGCCCCCCCCCTTCTCCTTGTGCTCCCCCCCAGTGCTCTCCTCCCCCACCAGACTCTCCAGCCCCCCCCCCCCCACAGTTCCCTCAACCCCTGTTCTTTCTGCCCCCCCTCTCCCCATCCTTCTCTAGCCCCCCCCCCCCCAGTGCTCTCCAGCCCCCCCCCCCGCAGTGCTCCCCACCCCCCACAGTGCTCTCCAGCCCCCCCGCAGTGCTCCCCCCCCCCCACCCCCCACAGTACTCTCCAGCCCCCCCGCAGTGCTCCCCCCCACCCCCCACAGTGCTCTCCAGCCCCCCGCAGTGCTCCCCACCCCCCACAGTACTCTCCAGCCCCCCGCAGTGCTCCCCCCCCCCACAGTGCTCCCCCCCCCCACAGTGCTCCCAGCCCCCCACAGTGCTCCCCACCCCCCACAGTGCTCTCCAGCCCCCCGCAGTGCTCCCCACCCCCCACAGTGCTCTCCAGTGCCCCCCACCCCCCGCAGTGCTCCCCACCCCCCACAGTACTCTCCAGCCCCCCGCAGTGCTCCCCACCCCCCACAGTGCTCTCCAGCCCCCCCGCAGTGCTCCCCAGCCCCCCGCAGTGCTCTCCAGCCCCCCCCCAGTGCTCCCCACCCCCCGCAGTGCTCCCCAGCCCCCCGCAGTGCTCCCCACCCCCACAGTACTCTCCAGCCCCCCGCAGTGCTCCCCCCCCCCACAGTACTCTCCAGCCCCCCGCAGTGCTCCCCACCCCCCACAGTGCTCTCCAGCCCCCCGCAGTGCTCCCCACCCCCACAGTACTCTCCAGCCCCCAGTGCTCCCCCCCCCAGTGCTCTCCACCCCCCCCAGTGCTCCCACCCCCCACAGTGCTCTCCAGCCCCCCACAGTGCTCTCCAGCCCCCGCAGTGCTCTCCACCCCCCACAGTGCTCCCCAGCCCCCCCCCGCAGTGCTCCCACCCCCCCAGTACTCTCCAGCCCCCCGCAGTGCTCCCCACCCCCCAGTGCTCTCCAGCCCCCCGCAGTGCTCCCCAGCCCCCCGCAGTGCTCCCCACCCCCCACAGTGCTCTCCAGCCCCCCGCAGTGCTCCCCCCCCCCACCCCCCAGCAGTGCTCCCCACCCCCCCCACAGTACTCTCCAGCCCCCCGCAGTGCTCCCCCACCCCCCCCACAGTACTCTCCAGCCCCCCGCAGTGCTCCCCACCCCCCCCCAGTGCTCCCCACCCCCCACAGTACTCTCCAGCCCCCCGCAGTGCTCCCCACCCCCCACAGTGCTCTCCAGCCCCCCGCAGTGCTCTCCAGCCCCCCGCAGTGCTCTCCAGCCCCCCGCAGTGCTCTCCAGCCCCCCGCAGTGCTCCCCACCCCCCACCCCCCGCAGTACTCCCCAGCCCCCCGCAGTGCTCCCCAGCCCCCCGCAGTGCTCCCCACCCCCCGCAGTACTCTCCAGCCCCCCCGCAGTGCTCACCACCCCCCACAGTGCTCTCCAGCCCCCCGCAGTGCTCCCCAACCCCCACAGTACTCTCCAGCCCCCTGTGCTCCCCCCCCCCAGTGCTCTCCCACCCCCCACAGTGCTCCCCCCCCCCCGTGCTCCCCCCCCCCCACTCTCCACCCCCCCCGTGCTCTCCAGCCCCCACCAGTGCTCTCCAGCCCCCACCGTGCTCTCCACCCCCACCCAGTGCTCTCCAGCCCCCATCCCAGTGCTCTCCACCGCCCCCGCAGTGCTCTCCACCGCCCCCCAGTGCTCTCCAGCCCCCACCGTGCTCTCCAGCCCCCATCCCAGTGCTCTCCAGCCCCCATCCCAGTGCTCTCCAGCCCCCATCCCAGTGCTCTCCAGCCCCCATCCCAGTGCTCCCCAGCCCCCCCAGTGCTCCCAGCCCCCCCAGTGCTCCCAGCCCCCATCCCAGTGCTCTCCAGCCCCCATCCCAGTGCTCTCCCCCCCCCACAGTGCTCTCCACCCCCACAGTGCTCTCTACCCCCCACAGTGCTCTCTACCCCCCACAGTGCTCTCCAGCCCCCGTGCTCTCCACCCCTGTTCTTTTTTTCTCCCCCACCAGTGCTCTCACAAGCTCCCCCCAGCACTCTCCACTCTCCCCTGCATTTTGCCCCCACCCATGTGCTCTCCAACCCCACCAGTGCTCTCCAGTCCCCCGTGCTTTCCACTCCTGTACTTTCTGGCCCCCATGGGTGCTCTCAAGCTCCCCCCCCCCATTGCTCTCCACTCCCCCCTGCTCTTTGTACCCCCCAGTGCTCTCCAGCCCTGTTTTTCTGCCCCCCCCCCAGTGCTCTCAAGCTCCCGTCTAGTGCTCTTCGCCACCCCACACTCTTACCCCCCCCCAGTGCTCTCAGCCTCCCGTGCTCTCCACCCCTGTTATTTTTGCCCCCCCCCCCAGTGCTCTGCACTCCCCACCCCCTGTGATCTCCACTCCCCCCCGTGCTCTCCACCCCTGTTATTTTTGCACCCAGTGCTCTCCACTTCCCCAGGACCAGGGGACAGGCTGACTGGGGCCGGAAAGTGAGGACGGCTGAAGGTGCAGGTGGCCAGGGACCACTCCATCTCACACCAAACAGATCCTCTGGAAGGAGCCACTGTCCCCATCCAAAACGAGAACAGCCCCTGCCTGCTGCTGGCCATCATGGATATCCTGCTGGCATGCAAGGTACTGTACCGAGCATCAACAACACACCTTCCCACAGACAGGGACTGCAGACGGAGACATGGGGCACAGTGAGGCTACATTCATGGGCACAGTGAGACTGCTTTCACGGCACAGTAAAGCTGCATTTGATGGGCACGGTGAGGCCGCAATGGTGGGCACGGTGAGGCCGCAATGGTGGGCACGGTGAGGCCGCAATGGTGGGCACGGTGAGGCCGCAATGGTGGGCACGGTGAGGCCGCAATGGTGGGCACGGTGAGGCCGCAATGGTGGGCACAGTGAGGCCACAATGGTGTGCACAGTGAGGCCACATTCACAGGCAGAGTGCATTTGATGGGCACAGTGAGGCTTCATTTGATGGGCACAGTGAGGCTGCATTTGATGGGCACAGTGAGGCTGCATTTGATGGGCACAGTGAGGCTGCATTTGATGGGCACAGTGAGGCTGCATTTGATGGGCACAGTGAGGCTGCATTTGATGGGCACAGTGAGGCTGCATTTGATGGGCACAGTGAGGTTGCATTTGATGGGCACTGGCGAGGCTGCATTTGATAGGCACAGTGAGGCTGCATTTGATGGGCACTGGTGAGGCTGCATTGAGCTCTTGTATCATGTCTGCAGTCTCTGACCATCTCCTGTATCATGTCTGCAGTCTCTGAGGGAGTCTGGAGAGGAGTCAAGAGTGGGAGCGCCGCCAGGATGGGGGTCATGGGAGAAGTCAGACATGTATGGACTGTGGAGAGGAGACTATAGGATAAAACCAGAGCCACCAAGCTGGAGCCGACTGACTGAGCCCTGCTTGGTGCACCTGAGAGGAGGTCAGTGACAGCACCGCCAGGCCAGTCTGAAGGGGGGTCACTGATGTAAGGGGGGAGTGAGTACAATAATGTAAGGGGGCACTGATATAAAGGGTTTCCCCCTTATATCAGTAACCTCCCCCCTTACCTTAGTGTATTCTTTCTGCGGAATGTGGTCCCCCCCCCCCCCCCACGTTCTGAGTTCCTGGGGTCCCCCTTGATGATTGACCACTTTTAACTGGAATTTGCTTATTTTTATATATATATCTATCTATCCCTATGTGATTTAATATCTGTCTTTTTTTTTTATATAATACACTCTTCAAATGTGCTTTAAAATATATGGTTTTCCCTTTCTCGAACCAGAAAATAATGACGTTATGCTGTTGCGCTGGTATAATAATGCTGTGGGGCTGGTATGAAATTTTTTCCAGGGCTGAATTTTTTTTCCCAGTCCTGGTGATTTGTTTACATTAAGTTTCTCTAGTCTTTGTTGTACTTGGTTTTATGTCAGCCACAGAGGTACCTTCGGTGAAATGTCATTAGTGTTACTGTTAAGACTATCACAACCCATTTTTAAAAAGTTTTAATAAATTTGCCTATTCCCTGTCATTTGTGACCAGCTTCTCTTGCTCATCTGTTATGAGCAGTGTTGGTCATCTTACTTTAAAAAAGTAATTAGTTACATTACAAATTACTTCTCACAAAAAAGTAATTGAGTTAGTAACTCAGTTACTACATTGGAAAAGTAATTAGTTACTCAGCAAAGTAACTGACTTTTTTTTTTTAATATTCTTAGGGGCGGGTCTAGTATTACTGTAAGCAAGGGGCGCCTTCCCCCCTGCACGTCTATTTCCCCCCAACACATATATCTGTTCCCCCTCTGTACCCCACTACACGTCTGTCCCCCCCCACACACATATATCTGTTCCCCCTCTGTACATCTGTCCCCCCCAAACTCACGGATCGGATCATTGCAGAGTCACGGATTGGATAATTTTTCGGATCAGCAAATAATAATTGAATTTGCAAAAACCTTTGAAAATTCCACCACCATAAAGCCCCCACTGTAAAATCCACAATCTCCCGAACTGTAATATTGTCTGAGTATAGCTGGGTACGGCTGGGTATCGCCGAGTATGGCTGGGTATCGCCGAGCATGGTTGGGTATCGCCGAGCATGGTTGGGTATTACCGCGTATTGCAGAGTGTGGCGGGGTGTGGCGGGGTATGGCGGGGTGTTGCAGGGTATGGCGGGGTGTTGCAGGGTATGGCGGGGTGTTGCAGGGTATGGCGGGGTGTTGCAGGGTATGGCAGGGTGTTGCAGAGTATTGCGCAGTATTGGCAGGGTGTTGCAGAGTATTGCGCAGTATTGGCAGGGTGTTGCAGAGTATTGCGCAGTATTGGCAGGGTGTTGCAGAGTATTGCGCAGTATTGGCAGGGTGTTGCAGAGTATTGCGCGGTATTGGCAGGGTGTTGCAGAGTATTGCGCAGTATTGGCAGAGTGTTGCAGAGTATTGCGCAGTATTGGCAGGGTGTTGCAGAGTATTGCGCAGTATTGGCAGGGTGTTGCAGAGTATTGCGCAGTATTGGCAGGGTGTTGCAGAGTATTGCGCAGTATTGGCAGGGTGTTGCAGAGTATTGCGCAGTATTGGCAGGGTGTTGCAGAGTATTGCGCAGTATTGGCAGGGTGTTGCAGAGTATTGCGCGGTATTGGCAGGGTGTTGCAGAGTATTGCGCAGTATTGGCAGGGTGTTGCAGAGTATTGCGCAGTATTGGCAGAGTGTTGCAGAGTATTGCGCAGTATTGGCAGGGTGTTGCAGAGTATTGCGCAGTATTGGCAGGGTGTTGCAGAGTATTGCGCAGTATTGGCAGGGTGTTGCAGAGTATTGCGCAGTATTGGCAGGGTGTTGCAGAGTATTGCGCAGTATTGGCAGGGTGTTGCAGAGTATTGCGCAGTATTGGCAGGGTGTTGCAGAGTATTGCGCAGTATTGGCAGGGTGTTGCAGAGTATTGCGCAGTATTGGCAGGGTGTTGCAGAGTAGTGGCAGGGTATGGACTGGAGGGATGGCTGCTGCCATCCGATCTCTCCCCTTCACTGTACAGATCTGTACACAGAGGGGAGACCAGCGTCATCTTGACGCCGGTTTGTTTACAAAGTGATCGCTCCGTCATTTGACGGAGCAATCACATTGTAAACGGCCGACGGGTGCACCAAGATGGCCGCCGCTCCAGAGCTAGGCCGGAGCTGCGGCCATCGGGTGTACCAAGATGGCCGCCGCTCCGGAGCTAGGCCGAAGCCGCTGCCTTTCCTAAGGCTGAGGCCGCGGACGGCTCCGCGATCGCGGCGGGTAATTGCGGTAACGCCGCCCCAGTAATGGGAACGGCGTTACCGCGAGGGGAAGAGTAATCAGTTAGATTACTCGTTACCCTCTAAAGTAACGGCGTTACGTAACGCCGTTTACTTTAACGGCGTTAGTGCCATCACTGGTTATGAGGCATATCTGTTGTTTCACATCATTTTATTATTGATATATATGAAAAAAAAAAAAGGATTTCTTTTACTTGCTGCAGGAATGTGCTTTCCATATTCTATGTTAGCTGCTCTGATTGCTCCCTTGCATTCCTTGTAAATCTGGAACGCCAAGGATGTCCGTTCTATTTTGCACTTTTTAAAGGCCTGTTTTTTCTGTTATTTCTCATTTATTTACACTACAATTTAGCCACATAGGATTTAACTTTGTTCTTTTAGGTACAGTACGTTACCCAATGGAATACGACAACTAAGGCACTTAATTCATCTTTAACCACTTAGCAAGCGCCTGTACTGCGGACGAGCGGCCGCTGTAGGCAAACTGACGTACTGGTACATCGCTGCCTTTCTCTGGGTTTAGGGCGTGCGCACGTGACCCCCCCCTCCCCAGTTCCCGCTGTGATTGTACACAGCGGGAGCCTATCAGCAAGTCCCGTCCAATGATGCACAGCCCAGAGCTCTGTGTTGACTCTCAACACAGAGCTCTGTATGAGGGAAACGCTCTTTGTGTTTCTTGAGAAACTTAGAGATCGAATAGTAAAAGCAGCACACTTTACACATAGTTAGGCACATATTTAACCCTTTAATCGCCCCTGGATGTTAACCCCTTCCCAGCCAGTGTCATTAGTGCAGTGACAGTGTATATTATTAGCACTGATCACTCTATTTATGTCACTGGTGATGTTAGTGGCATTTAGTCAGTTCCCTCCAGCATCAGTTAGTGTCAGATTGCCCGCTGCACTATCACAGTCCTATTATAAGTCGTTGATCACCGCCATTAGTAGTATAAAAAAAAAATTTAATTCCAGTATATATACCATAGTTTGTAGGCGCTATAACTTTCACGCAAACCAATCAATATAAACTTATTGGGATTTTTTTTTTTTTTTTAATCAAAAACATCTAGAAGAATACATTTTGGTCAAACTTTATGAAGGAATTTGATTTTTAAAAATGTTTTATTGGATATATGTTATAGCAGAAAATAAAAAATATAGTTTTTTTACAAAATGTTGGTTCCATCCCTTCAGTGAAGCATGGTGGTGGCAGCATCATGCTGTAGGGGTGTTTTTCAGAGGCACGAACTGGGAGACTAGTCAGGATCGAGGGAAAGATGAATGCAGCAATGGACAGAGAAAACCTGCTCCAGAGCGCTCTGGACCTCAGACTGGGGCGAAGGTTCATCTTATAACAGGACAACTACCCTAAGCACACAGCCAAGATAACAAAGGAGTGTCTGCGGTACAACTCTGTGAATGTCCTTGAGTGGTCCAGCCAGTCGTGGAGGCCGAGATGTCCCTCGGCGATCCGGATCCAGCGCCGCCATCCTCAGTAAGGGAAACGGCTTCCCGTTTCCTACTGCGCATGTGCGAGTCGGCGCTCGGCCTACTGCGCATGCGCGAGTGTAATTTGTGAATGGGGAACGCGATGTGTTGTGGGACACAGTTCCCATAACACACCGCGCCCCATTCACTAGAAGACGGAAGGAGAGAAGATCACCGCGGCGCTGGAAGAGGCAGATTAGGACGATCTGCCTAGCAACAGCCTTTTCTGGTAAGTAAAAAAAAAAAAAATTTTTATTTTTTTTTCATTTTAAATTATTATTAACATTTTTTTTAAAGTTTTTTTTTTTTCAGGGTGTCCCACCACTTTAAGACCCCTTTCACACCACACCGCCCATAGCGTCGAATTTGCGGCGCATTTCGGCCGCTAGCGGGGCGCTTTAACCCCCCGCTAGTGGCCGAGAAAGGGTTAAACCCCCCGGCAATACACGGCAATAGCGGCGTTTTGCCGGCGGTATTACAGCGCTGCCCCATTGATTTCAATGGGGAGCAGCGATGGAGGAGCGGTAAACGCACCGCTCCTTCACCGCTCCAAAGAAGCCGCTGGCAGGACTTTTCCTGACGTCCTGCCAGCGCACCGCTGCAGTGTGAAAGCCTACAGACAATGGTGCAGCTGTTTGAGGGCAGATTGCAGGCGCTATTTCTAACGCTATAGCGCCTGCAATACGCCCTCGTGTGAAAGGGGTCTTAGGCTCGGTTCACATGTATGTGAATTGGATGCAATTTTAACCGCATCCAATTTGCATAACGTGAACCGGACCGGCTTTCAATGGAGCCGGTTCACACATGTCCACTGTGGCTGCAGTCCGTTATTAAAAAAGGGTCCTGTGCGATTTTGGGTCCGGTTTAGTTATGAAGTCAAGTAAAAATTCACACCTGAATCGCACCTAAACCGGTGAACAAAGCGCACTGCACTCCGCACAGCCAACCGCAGCTGGACATGTGTGAACCCAGCCTGAAAGAAATCGGGTCTGTACAACCGTCTGCGTGTTTCCATGTATTGGGCAGACCAATAAAATAAATAGACCACCCAAAATGCATGCACTCGGCCATGCAGATGAGGACAGATCAGATTGCACAGACACACATATGTGTAGCTATAGAACAGATCGGATTGCACAGAGGTTTATATAAAAAACAGATCGGATTACACAAACACACGTTTAGATATAGGACAGATCAGATTGCATAGAGGTGTAGATATAGGACAGATATGATTGTACAAACACATATGTGTAGATATAGGACAGATCAGATTGTACAGAAGTGTAGATATAGGACAGATCGGATTGTACAAATACACATATGTGTAGATATAGGACAGATCAGATTGTACAGAAGTGTAGATATAGGACAGATCGGATTGCACAAAGACACATATGTGTAGATATAGGACAGATCGGATTGTACAGAAGTGTAGATATAGGACAGATCGGATTGTACAAATACACATATGTGTAGATATAGGACAGATCAGATTGTACAGAAGTGTAGATATAGGACAGATCGGATTGCACAAAGACACATATGTGTAGATATAGGACAGATCGGATTGTACAGACACACATATGTGTAGATATAGGACAGATCGGATTGTA
>CM053027.1:535634871-535665434 GCA_028564925.1 Lithobates sylvaticus | reverse complement strand
GCGAATGAGGAAACTCAAATTAATGGTGGGCTTGCGCCAACTGGCCCAACCCCTAAAAAGGTGACCCCTAAAAAGGTGACCCCTAAAAAGGTGACCAATAAAATTTCACATAGTAAAGGGACAGCGAATGTAGGAGGGCAATTAAGGAGAGACGGACCCCCGTACTTTCAGAGTTATCCTCACTCCAATTATCATCAGTCATCCCCTAAAGTGGCATATGATAGAAATAAATACCTGTCAGACAATGTCATCCTATCATCCCCTCATATGCAGAGGAGAAATGAAAATTATGGACAATATGTGCAACCATATACACCACCTGGATATCCACCTCTGGGATATTCTCACCAACCACCTTGGCCTCCACAATCTTACAACCATTACCCAGATCCCAGATATGAGGGTGGGCAGGGCAGACCCCCATTCCCTAGAGATGGGGGCTATCGAGATTATTCTCAGGAGATGCCTTTTTTAGGGAAAAGGGGGAGGGGAGGCAGGGGGGGAGGAACACCACAACGGGGTGGGCAGAGTTGGCACCAGGGGGGGGGGGGCGGGGGGAAGGGGACAGAGGGGGGGGAGGGACGAGGGGGAGGGGTGGGGGCAGGCACCAGAGGGGGAAAGGAAAGGGCGGACCCACATTTCCTCAACACAGGGAAGGAATACCCACCCAACGAGAAGAAGGGGATGTAGGGCAGGCAAACGGAAATCCGCCAAGAAAAAGGCCAAGGGATGTTTAAATACAGGAATTTATAATCTCAGTGAAGTACAATTGGACCAAAAAGAACTCAACATCCTTCATCTGGGGCTTAAGTGCGCCCAGAAAAAGGTTATGAATAAGTTTGAGGTCTATATAGATACACACAAGTTCATCCGAACCATAAACATTAAGAAATATTTCCTGAACCATCCCATCCACCCTATTGTCAGATCCCATACCATTACCACTAAAGTGGACAGTGGGCTTAAAAACAAAACCCACTTAATCCACCCCCACGCCCCATTGTTAACGGTATTGGATCTGTCACGGCCCGTCTAGGGGAATACCTAGACAAATATTTGCAGCCTAGTGTAAAAGAGACTAGGGCTTATTTAAAAGATACGTCGGATCTATTATTACAATTGGATGATGTTAAACTCAACACCTCAGTTTCGTCTTTTCTGGTGACTGCTGATGTGGCCTCCCTCTACACGATCATACAACACCAAGATGCCTCGTTAGCCCTCAATTGGGCTGTGAGTAAACGGGAGGATATACCACACACACAAAAGCGTTTCCTGGGCCAGGTTTTAGATTTTTGTGTTTCACACAACTATTTCTGGTTCAGTGGATGCTTTTATTCCCAGCAGGTTGGCGTGGCGATGGGAGCTAAGTATGCTCCCAGCCTCGCCAACCTGTTTATGGCCGAATGGGAGGATAGACATATTTTCAGTAAACGACCTCCTCAATTGAAATTCTACCGCAGATTCATCGACGACCTCCTATTTATATGGGAGGGGTCTGAGGAATCTGCGGTAGAATTTCTGACATATTTAAATAATAACCACAATAATATCCGATTGGAATATCAGCTTAGTGAAACAACAGTTAACTTTCTGGATGTCACTATTAGTAAGATCAATAATGTACTCAGCACGAAGGTCTACTTCAAGCCAACGGATAGAAACAGCTATCTATCCATTAGGAGTGGACACCACCCTACTTGGATAAAGAACATCCCGAAAGGCCAGATATTGCGCGTTCGCCGCAATTGTACTCATTTAGAGGACTTCTACGAACAAGCTAATGTACTGAAAGAGAGATTTGTTCAAAAGGGCTATGCAAACAATCAAGTCAGTGGAATCATTGAAGAGATTGCGAGCAAGCCTAGGGATCAGTGCTTTAAGAGAAAAACTGATGATAACACATTGGTAGATAACCCTCACCAGGTTAGATTCTTGTCCGGATTTCACTGTCAATATAGAGAGGTGGAGGAGATATACAAAAAACATTGGTATATCTTGTTGAGGGACCGCCATCTAAGAGATATCTTACCACAACAGCCCAAATTTATATATAAAAGGGCACCAAATTTTGGCGATCAAGTCATTAAAAGAGTGTTAGATCCCCCTGGAGAAAACTCACCTAAAATTGACCTAAAAGGTTTCTTTTGTTGCAGGAGATGTATCTGCTGCAGAACGGTACAAAAAAGCAACAGAGGCATCACTACTGTTACTAATGGAGATAATGAAAGTTTCCCCATTAGAGAATTTATCACCTGCAACACCTCATTCGTCGTATATTTGATGTGGTGCCCTTGTGGCCTTTTCTATGTTGGCAGGACGAAGAGGTTATTGAGGATACGTATCTCTGAACATCTTGCCAACATTAGAAAGGGCTACCAATATCATAGCGTATCTCTTCACTTTAGATTAAAACATGACAGGGATGCCAGCCTACTCCAGTTTGTAGGAATTGACACTATACATCCCAAATGGAGAGGATCTAACAGGATTAGGGACTTGTCGCAACGCGAAACTAGGTGGATATTCCTTTTTAAATGTCTCACGCCTAGGGGGCTCAATATTGAGCTCGATCTCAACTGTTTTTTAAATGATTTTTAATATCATATATAATAATTACAGATATAAATCACCGTCCCATTTTAGGATACCCGGATAGGTTTCATACCTAGGGGTTATTGATAGAGACTTACTGGGAATCTCATTAACCTTTTACTGTCACCAAAGAATGTTTTGACTCTGAGTTTGTATAAAAGCATATTTAGAGTACCTATGCACCATACAAATACTGGGTTATTATATATATTTTTTGTTATATATACGATGTTTAAATGAGTCACTTATTCTGCGTTGTATATATTATTTTGTATGATTATCAGTATCCAGCTCACTATGATATGTAACATGGAGGATCTGGGGTGTATGTATGCTACCTTTGGTTTAGAAACCTTTTGAATAAGGACGCAGTGTATCATCACTGGTGATGGGCTGATCGGCACACATGGTGGCGCTGTTGCTATTTCCCTTCATCTTAGTGGAGTTATCCGATTGGATGATTCTTCCACCTATCCGATGGCGGGATTAGCGGGACGTGCGCGCATGCGCAATGGCCGGATGAGGACGCCCTTACGTCAGAGAGTTATCCGATTGGATGATTCGACTGCCTGTCCGTTGGCGGGATTAGCGGGGCGCGCGCATGCGCAATGGCCGGATGAGGACGCCCTTACGTCAGAGTGCTCTGACGCGGACCGTGCGAGGTGGTGCTTAGGTTGGCGGGGTCTGTGCGCGTGTGGCGGATCTGAAGATGCGCACAGGCGCACTGGGTTCCGGAGTCACGTTCTGACGGCCTCACAACGGGGACATCTCATGAGGTAATGGGGGATGGATTGGTGTTTCAACACAGTATGAGGGGGGATGCCTTTACCAATCGATAGGGTTAACAGGGAAATGGGAGTGGCCAGGTCCACAATGTCCGCCCCATTGATGCTTGATAGGTTATGACATTCCACCAATGGGGAGGGAGGGGAGGGTATTTTATCCCTAATGACTGACCGCTCGGCCAACCCCATGAATAAGTCCAGGAAGTGACGAAACATGTCGGGGGCGTGGCTTAGCGGCATTTGAATCTAGTATTTGTATGAACTACTTGTCCCTACCAGCTGCGGTGGAAATACTGAGGCGTTCCAATAACAGTGGAGGGTGAGAACTACAGGGTGGTCTTGCAAACACCCCAGGTCCGCCGTGACCTAGTATCTATAATCTGAAGTGAGATTGCAGTGTCTTTGAATATTGAAGTGGAGCTTGCTGTGGCGTCTGGTGATCCTGTTTCTGCTTATTTTATTCTTTTAAAATGTGAGTTTAATGTTTGAAGCTTGAAGTGTGGGCTATTTTAATAAATTTGCAATAATACACTATTGGAGCACATCTGTTTATTTGCATATGGAACACTGCGTTTTCACCTAGCTGTTAACACTGGAGAATATATTGGAAGAACGCTGACCGAGTGTGGGAAAGTGGTTATGCGATTTAGCCTTACACGTGAGTGTGGGCAACGATATTCCTAAGGGAGTGGACACTTTTGAGCACAACGGTGTGGTGGAAGATTGATCGATTATATACGTTTGTGAAGATACACGTCCTTTTTATAGGAGCTCCATCCATTTGTTTTTTCACTTGCAGATATATATATTTTTTGATTCACATCTTTATGAACACTTATCAACACTGGAGCACTTTTTTGTCTATATCTATTTTATACACTATATTGTTTGAAGGACATCTTCAATTGTTTGTGTACGATATTGATCTTTTATTTAGGACACCTTTTATCAGTCATCACGAGGGATTATTTGTAAAGTCATATCTGTCTAGTTTTTCTTGTATTATCTTTATTTTATTTAATATGTAATTGTGTGTGATTTACTTTAGCGCTACTTATCAGGCTACATCCGATTCGGACCACTGTCTGATCTCCTTTCTCTATATACACCCATATCAGTAGCAGCTTTTAGCTTTAGGTTGGTCGTCCTTGGCGCACGGGCTGGAATTTAGTTTGTTGCGCATTTTATACTTATTCCTACTTTTTATATTGATACTGTCATTTACCCTTGTGCAGCCATGGATTCATTTAGATATTTGCTAGACAGACAAATGGATCCTAAATGTATCTTTACAACCAATCAGGTTATGGTTGAGTGTGATGAGGACATTTCAGGATCACTGAAAAGCCTTGATGGTTTACTTGAGAAACGCCTCAAGACTTGGTGGGATGTTTTTACATTGGAACATTACCTTAAAGAAAACATTATTTTTAGAAGCTTAAGGTGGGAGGTTACTCCGCAAGATGGGTTAACCGAACCCATCTTTTTAGAAGAATGGTTGGGATTTTTTAACAAAGTGGGGAGAGAGTTACAGAGCTTAGTATTGAAGAGGAAACAAATTAAACTGGGTATATTGAATGGTAAAATCAAAGCCTTGGAGGATAAATTAGAAGCCTTCAAGGACACTAACCAAATGAAAGAGTTTGATATCACCATGAAGAAAAAATTAGAAAAAATTGACCGAGACACACAAAGGAAGAAGGTCAAAAAATTCAATAGGGATATCACTGATTTTAAGACAGGGAACATTTATACATGGCAAAACACTCAGTTAACCAATATTGAAGTGCCCCATGCGAATGAGGAAACTCAAATTAATGGTGGGCTTGCGCCAACTGGCCCAACCCCTAAAAAGGTGACCCCTAAAAAGGTGACCAATAAAATTTCACATAGTAAAGGGACAGCGAATGTAGGAGGGCAATTAAGGAGAGACGGACCCCCGTACTTTCAGAGTTATCCTCACTCCAATTATCATCAGTCATCCCCTAAAGTGGCATATGATAGAAATAAATACCTGTCAGACAATGTCATCCTATCATCCCCTCATATGCAGAGGAGAAATGAAAATTATGGACAATATGTGCAACCATATACACCACCTGGATATCCACCTCTGGGATATTCTCACCAACCACCTTGGCCTCCACAATCTTACAACCATTACCCAGATCCCAGATATGAGGGTGGGCAGGGCAGACCCCCATTCCCTAGAGATGGGGGCTATCGAGATTATTCTCAGGAGATGCCTTTTTTAGGGCAAAGGGGGAGGGGAGGCAGGGGGGGAGGAACACCACAACGGGGTGGGCAGAGTTGGCACCAGAGGGGGAAAGGAAAGGGCGGACCCACATTTCCTCAACACAGGGAAGGAATACCCACCCAACGAGAAGAAGGGGATGTAGGGCAGGCAAACGGAAATCCGCCAAGAAAAAGGCCAAGGGATGTTTAAATACAGGAATTTATAATCTCAGTGAAGTACAATTGGACCAAAAAGAACTCAACATCCTTCATCTGGGGCTTAAGTGCGCCCAGAAAAAGGTTATGAATAAGTTTGAGGTCTATATAGATACACACAAGTTCATCCGAACCATAAACATTAAGAAATATTTCCTGAACCATCCCATCCACCCTATTGTCAGATCCCATACCATTACCACTAAAGTGGACAGTGGGCTTAAAAACAAATCTATTTTTAATCCCCAGATTTCGGGGAACCATTTTGTAGAAGTCTTTAAGAATCTTGTTCTGAATGATATTGAGGCCATTATTCCTAAAAAACGCGTTAATCCAGAACATATTAGGGAAGGTATTAAATCCCTTGAAAGTAGAAAGAATATTGTTATCCGGCCTGCAGACAAGGGGGGAGGGGTGGTCATTTTGAATAAAAACTTTTATCATGACCAACTTATGGAGTTATTGGGAGATCAGATCACTTATAGAAAACTCACTTCGGATCCCACTGAACAATATACCGCACAATTGGCGGCATTGGTAGAGTGGGGCTATCAGATTGATGCTCTGAATGCCAAAGAAAGAAGATACCTGGTCCCTAGTGCTTGTAGGATTCCTGTGATATATACCTTACCTAAGGTTCACAAGAACCCACTTAATCCACCCCCACGCCCCATTGTTAACGGTATTGGATCTGTCACGGCCCGTCTAGGGGAATACCTAGACAAATATTTGCAACCTAGTGTAAAAGAGACTAGGGCTTATTTAAAAGATACGTCGGATCTATTATTACAATTGGATGATGTTAAACTCAACACCTCAGTTTCGTCTTTTCTGGTGACTGCTGATGTGGCCTCCCTCTACACGATCATACAACACCAAGATGCCTCGTTAGCCCTCAATTGGGCTGTGAGTAAACGGGAGGATATACCACACACACAAAAGCGTTTCCTGGGCCAGGTTTTAGATTTTTGTGTTTCACACAACTATTTCTGGTTCAGTGGATGCTTTTATTCCCAGCAGGTTGGCGTGGCGATGGGAGCTAAGTATGCTCCCAGCCTCGCCAACCTGTTTATGGCCGAATGGGAGGATAGACATATTTTCAGTAAACGACCTCCTCAATTGAAATTCTACCGCAGATTCATCGACGACCTCCTATTTATATGGGAGGGGTCTGAGGAATCTGCGGTAGAATTTCTGACATATTTAAATAATAACCACAATAATATCCGATTGGAATATCAGCTTAGTGAAACAACAGTTAACTTTCTGGATGTCACTATTAGTAAGATCAATAATGTACTCAGCACGAAGGTCTACTTCAAGCCAACGGATAGAAACAGCTATCTATCCATTAGGAGTGGACACCACCCTACTTGGATAAAGAACATCCCGAAAGGCCAGATATTGCGCGTTCGCCGCAATTGTACTCATTTAGAGGACTTCTACGAACAAGCTAATGTACTGAAAGAGAGATTTGTTCAAAAGGGCTATGCAAACAATCAAGTCAGTGGAATCATTGAAGAGATTGCGAGCAAGCCTAGGGATCAGTGCTTTAAGAGAAAAACTGATGATAACACATTGGTAGATAACCCTCACCAGGTTAGATTCTTGTCCGGATTTCATTGTCAATATAGAGAGGTGGAGGAGATATACAAAAAACATTGGTATATCTTGTTGAGGGACCGCCATCTAAGAGATATCTTACCACAACAGCCCAAATTTATATATAAAAGGGCACCAAATTTTGGCGATCAAGTCATTAAAAGAGTGTTAGATCCCCCTGGAGAAAACTCACCTAAAATTGACCTAAAAGGTTTCTTTTGTTGCAGGAGATGTATCTGCTGCAGAACGGTACAAAAAAGCAACAGAGGCATCACTACTGTTACTAATGGAGATAATGAAAGTTTCCCCATTAGAGAATTTATCACCTGCAACACCTCATTCGTCGTATATTTGATGTGGTGCCCTTGTGGCCTTTTCTATGTTGGCAGGACGAAGAGGTTATTGAGGATACGTATCTCTGAACATCTTGCCAACATTAGAAAGGGCTACCAATATCATAGCGTATCTCTTCACTTTAGATTAAAACATGACAGGGATGCCAGCCTACTCCAGTTTGTAGGAATTGACACTATACATCCCAAATGGAGAGGATCTAACAGGATTAGGGACTTGTCGCAACGCGAAACTAGGTGGATATTCCTTTTTAAATGTCTCACGCCTAGGGGGCTCAATATTGAGCTCGATCTCAACTGTTTTTTAAATGATTTTTAATATCATATATAATAATTACAGATATAAATCACCGTCCCATTTTAGGATACCCGGATAGGTTTCATACCTAGGGGTTATTGATAGAGACTTACTGGGAATCTCATTAACCTTTTACTGTCACCAAAGAATGTTTTGACTCTGAGTTTGTATAAAAGCATATTTAGAGTACCTATGCACCATACAAATACTGGGTTATTATATATATTTTTTGTTATATATACGATGTTTAAATGAGTCACTTATTCTGCGTTGTATATATTATTTTGTATGATTATCAGTATCCAGCTCACTATGATATGTAACATGGAGGATCTGGGGTGTATGTATGCTACCTTTGGTTTAGAAACCTTTTGAATAAGGACGCAGTGTATCATCACTGGTGATGGGCTGATCGGCACACATGGTGGCGCTGTTGCTATTTCCCTTCATCTTAGTGGAGTTATCCGATTGGATGATTCTTCCACCTATCCGATGGCGGGATTAGCGGGACGTGCGCGCATGCGCAATGGCCGGATGAGGACGCCCTTACGTCAGAGAGTTATCCGATTGGATGATTCGACTGCCTGTCCGTTGGCGGGATTAGCGGGGCGCGCGCATGCGCAATGGCCGGATGAGGACGCCCTTACGTCAGAGTGCTCTGACGCGGACCGTGCGAGGTGGTGCTTAGGTTGGCGGGGTCTGTGCGCGTGTGGCGGATCTGAAGATGCGCACAGGCGCACTGGGATCCGGAGTCACGGTCTGACGGCCTTACAATGGGGACATCTTATGAGGTAATGGGGGAAGGATTTTTGTTTCCACACAGTATGAGGGGGGATACCTTTACCAACCGATAGGGTTAACAGGGAAATGGGAGTGGCTAGGTCCACAGTGTCCGCCCCATTGATGCTTGATAGGTTATGACATTCCACCAATGGGGAGGGAGGGGAGGGTATATTTCCCCTAATGACTGACCGCTCGGCCAACCCCATGAATAAGTCCAGGAAGTGACGAAACATGTCGGGGGCGTGGCTTAGCGGCATTTGAATCTAGCATTTGTATGAACTACTTGTCCCTACCAGCTGCGGTGGAAATACTGAGGCGTTCCAATAACAGTGGAGGGTGAGAACTACAGGGTGGTCTTGCAAACACCCCAGGTCCGCCGTGACCTAGTATCTATAATCTGAAGTGAGATTGCAGTGTCTTTGAATATTGAAGTGGAGCTTGCTGTGGCGTCTGGTGATCCTGTTTCTGCTTATTTTATTCTTTTAAAATGTGAGTCTAATGTTTGAAGCTTGAAGTGTGGGCTATTTTAATAAATTTGCAATAATACACTATTGGAGCACATTTGTTTATTTGCATATGGAACACTGCGTTTTCACCTAGCTGTTAACACTGGAGAATATATTGGAAGAACGCTGACCGAGTGTGGGAAAGTGGTTATGCGATTTAGCCTTACACGTGAGTGTGGGCAACGATATTCGGTGAGTGAGTTTCCTAAGGGAGTGGACACTTTTGAGCACAACGGTGTGGTGGAAGATTGATCGATTATATACGTTTGTGAAGATACACGTCCTTTTTATAGGAGCTCCATCCATTTGTTTTTTCACTTGCAGATATATATATTTTTTGATTCACATCTTTATGAACACTTATCAACACTGGAGCACTTTTTTGTCTATATCTATTTTATACACTATATTGTTTGAAGGACATCTTCAATTGTTTGTGTACGATATTGATCTTTTATTTAGGACACCTTTTATCAGTCATCACGAGGGATTATTTGTAAAGTCATATCTGTCTAGTTTTTCTTGTATTATCTTTATTTTATTTAATATGTAATTGTGTGTGATTTACTTTAGCGCTACTTATCAGGCTACATCCGATTCAGACCACTGTCTGATCTCCTTTCTCTATATACACCCATATCAGTAGCAGCTTTTAGCTTTAGGTTGGTCGTCCTTGGCGCACGGGCTGGAATTTAGTTTGTTGCGCATTTTATACTTATTCCTACTTTACATAGTTGGTGAGGTTGAAAAAATACATCAGTCCATCCAGTTCAATCTATGATGTGTGTGTATGTCAATAGTACATTGTATACTCCTGTATGTTGCGGTCGTTGAGGTTCCCATTTAATAGTTTTTTTTAAACTATCGACACTCCCTACTGATACCCCTGCTTGTGGAAGAGAATCCCACATCCTTACCGCTCTAACCGCTTCTGTTTCAACTTTAGTGAATGGCCACATGTCCTTTTAAATTCCCTTTCACTAAATAGTTTTTTCCCTATGCTAAGGTCGCTAGTACAGTATGTGTACATTGATATCATATCCCCTCTCAGGTGTCTCCTCTGCAGAGAGAATAAGTTCAATGCTTATAGTCTTTCCCCATAGCTGAGGTCCTCTGTCCCCTTAATTAGCTTTTTTGCCCTTCTGTGGACTCTCTCCAGTTCCAGCACATCCTTCCTAAGGACTGGTACCCAGAACTGGGCGGCATATTAAAGATGCGGCCGGACCAGAGTCTTTTTAGAGTGGGAGAATTATCATTTTATCTCCCCTTTTTAATGCATGCCAATATTCTGTTGGCTTTGCTTTCAGCAGCCTGGCATTGCATGCCATTGCTGAGCCTGTCATCCCCTAGGACCCCCAGGTTCTTTTCCATCCTAGATTCCCCCAGAGGTTCTTCCCCTAGCCAGTAACTTGCATTGGTATTTTTGGCACCCAAATGCATTACCTTAAATTTTTCATCATTAAACATCATTTGTCATGTAGTTGCCCACCCCATTATTTGGTTTAGGTCTTCTTGCAAGGTTTCCACATCCTGCGTAGAAGTTATTGCCCTGCTTAACTTTGTATCGTCCGCAAATACTGAGATTGAACTGTTTATCCCATCCTCTAGATCGTTTATGAATAAATTAAACAGGATTGGTCCCAGGACAGATCCCTGGGGGACCCCAGTTTCCACACCGGACCATTCCAAGTACTCCCCATTTATCACCACCCTTTGGATTCACCCCTGTAGCCAGTTTTCAATGTACTCACCCTATGGTCCATGCCAACAGACCTCAGGATTTTCAGTGAACGTTTGTGGGGAACTGTATCGAATGCCTTTGCAAAATCCAGATTCACAACATCCACAGTCCTTCCTTTATCTAGATGGCAGCTCACTTCTTCATAGAAGGTTAATAGATTGGTTTGGCAAGAACGATTCTTCATGAATCCATGCTGATTACTGCTAATGATACCGTTCTCATTACTAAAATCTTGTATAAAGTCCCTTATTATCCCCTCCAATAACTTGCAGACTATTGATGTTCTAAGTATTAATGGACATGTAGTATGGTAAAATGTATAATGGCCTTCCTGGGGAGTGGGGTTTCTGCTGAATGCACAGCAATTTACATTTACACTAATTGTTTAAACATTTGATTGGTACTTTGATCATGTATGCACCACTATTTTTATCCATGGGCAGTTAAGAATAATTCTTCAGGAAATAGTTTATCTCTTAACGTTTACTTTAGAAGGCAGTGCTCTGGTTCTGGATCACTAATTATTTTGACTTTGTATAACATAGCCTTTCATCAGTTGGTGAAACAAGCGCCACGTATAATGACATCTCCCACCTGCAGAAAATGCAGTGAGCTGTTGCATGTCATGTTTAGTTGGTTACCAGGAAAGTAAACAGGCTTAATCTCAGGTGACTTCTATTACCAGGGGGATTAGTTACCACTCAGGATGATTTCACAAGGCTTGCTTGTGAACAAAGCAATGGTTTATAATCAATGTCCCATGATAATTGCACTCCCACTGATCATGATTATCAGCTGAGCTTTAATGATCATCATTAAACAAGACATGCCATTATGATAAATGACATTCCCTAAACATCGTCTGCTCTAGGTTGTCATTCAAACACATACAAGACCATCTGGATTAAGACTATCACTTTATATAAATGCATAATAAAGAAAGTCCCTAGTCCAGCGGACAAACCGCCGGACTTTCCAGCTGGGCTTCGCCGGACTTGGAAGCGAACGGACTTGACCACACACGATCACGCTAAAAGTCCGGCGGTTCATGCGATGACGTACAGCACGTACAACGGGACTAGAAAAAGAAAAATACTAGAAAAATACTTGCTACTGAGCATGCGTCCTTTTTGGTCCGCCGGACCGTACTACAGACAGCCATATTGTCCGCCGGACTGCCAAGTCCAGCGGATAATTTTAAAACAAAACTTAAAACCTAGTCCGCCGGACTTTTGGGAAAAAAAGTCAGTCGAAGGCCCACACACGATCGGACTGTGCGGCGGACTCGAGTCCAGCGGACAATCCCGCGGGAAAGTCCCTTCGTGTGTACGCGGCATAAGTTGTTTCTCTCTTTGGTCTATTGCAGTGGTCTCCATACTGCGGCCCATGGGCTAGACACTGCCCTTTGCCTGTCTTTATCTGGCCCTTGGGCACTATTCCTCCCTCTATGAGACACTATTCCTGCTACTGACACCAATGATGAGGCACTATTCCTTCTACTGACACCAACAGCGGGGTACTATTCCTCCCACTAACACCAATGATGGAGCACTAATCACCACTTTAATACTAGTTGATAGGTCACTATTCCTCCCATTGACACCACTGATGGGACACTATTTGTCCCACTAATACCAACGATGGGGCACTAATCTCCCAATGAATACCAATGATGGGGCACTGGGTGAAAATGTCCTTCGCTATACTTGGAGTAAATAGAAGGTGTAACTGTAATCAAGAGATATGTTACATATATGTGTAAAACCAGCAGCAAAACCTAACAGTGTTCACAATACACAAAACTAGAACTAAAAGATAAAGTGATCTTGCGCGGTCATATAAAATCACTCAAAACACTAATAAACTCTACAATAAACAATTCTTCCACATATGAATCAAGAGCATGTGTATATAAAGTGCACAGTGTTGTGTATACAAAGTGTATATACAGTGTAAAGTGCACCAATATAAAGTGCAAAGTCTCCAAAAAAAATATTTTTAGCACCCTGTATATATCCCACAAATTACTTGGGTGAATTACAAATAAAAAAATGCAAAAAAAATTGCAGAAACAGAAACTGAATAATAAATAATTATACTTCAGGGAAAAATGTAAATAAAAATAAAGTTCAAAAAGGTAGACACCTGTGGAGTTGCTTTTTTACTTGACCATTTCCTCACTAAGCCACTTTTATATTCATCCACCTTTTTGAACTTTATTTTTATTTTCATTTTCCTTGAAGGACAATTATTATTATTCACTGGTTTCCCTGAAGGACAATTATTATTATTCACTGTTTCTGCAATTTTTGCACTTTCATTTGTAATTCACCCAAGTAATTTGTGTGATATATACAGGGTGCTAAAAATAATATATTTTTTGGAGACTTTGCACTTTATATTGGTGCACTTTACACTGTATATACACTTTGTATACACAACACTGTGCACTTTATATACACATGCTCTTGATTCATATGTGGAGGAATTGTTTATTGTAGTGTTTATTAGTGTTTTGAGTAATTTTATATGACCGCGCAAGATCACTTTATCTTTTATTTAATGATGGGGCACCATTTCCCTCAATAATACCAATGACGGGGTATTTTTCCTCCTTCTACTGACCACAGGTACTGCCCAATTGCTATTTCCCCCAGATGAGCCTTAGCTGGTGCTCTAACAGGTCTTTTTGCTTTCATCTCTATGGTTAAGCCATTACAACTGTAAGGGGCCCCGAGGGGCCTGCCCGGGCCAGGAGAAGGCAGGACGGGTGAAGGGGAGCGTGCTGTGCATTACAGAAATGATTTTGGCTGATTCTGCTCTCTGTGGCAATGAGCTCAGACATCAAGCTCTTTACTGCCACCTCTGGCTACTATGTGCATGTGCACCCCTCGTGTACTGTGCTACTCTGTGCCAGCAACATGTCAGCTTTGTGAAACAAACTGGGACCAGGTAGGAAAATCTTCTTTACAAGTAGGGGCTGTAAAGGAAACGGAGGGGGGCGTTTTGTGTACAGGGAGGGGCCAGAACCTTGTGTGTTTACAGGTTTGTGTATATGTGGGGCTGCAATATATACAGGCGTGTGGTTGGGGGGGCTTTCATATATACAGGTGTGCGTGGGGGGGCTGACACATATACAGGTGTGTGTGGGGGGGGGGGGGCTGACATATATACAGGTATGAGGGAGGCTGACATATATAGTTACATATTTACATAGTAGGGGAGGTCGAAAAAAGACACAAGTCCAACCTATGTGTGTGATTATATGTCAGTATTACATTGTATATACAGGATTGAGGGAAGCTGAGTGCGTACAGGTGAGGGGGTCGGTGTGCGGATTCGGTAGGATGGCCCTTGGGCAAGCCCTGGGTAATGTTGGTGGTCAGGCTCGGGGGGAGGGGCCCAAAAATTTCTGATGGCTGCCCTGCCTGTAGGTGGGGTGAAAAATGTCAGATGAGCCTAGCCAGGAGGAGTTCAGGCTGAAGCTGTATCTTTAACTCTCTATATAGTTGCTGGGTTCGGTGTTTCCACCTTCTCTTCCAACCTGTTTCAGCTAGCCTGGGTGAGCTTGTTTTAATGTGGGCACTCGATCTGAGCTATGGACAGCGGGGGGAAGTTTTTCTGTGGAGCAGCGCTTCAAGTTTTTGTATAAGGGCTATTAATTAGTTTCACAGCCATATATGTAAAATACCACACACCAGTACAAAAATTTAGATATTTCAGGCAAAAGAAGGTTACAAATTGCCAACAGTTAGTAAACCGATTGGGGTTTCTGGACAAAAAGACAGCTTTGTCTAGGAAATGACCGCCCCTCCCTGTTTCACATTGGGGTTGATTTAACCCCTTCTGGACCGCCCACGCATATTTACTGTGGGTTGCCCTTCAGCGTGAAAACACATATCTGTATGTGATTTTGTTTCCTGGGTCTGGGGCGCGCAAACACAGCAGGAGCCAATCAGCGGGTCCCACAGACCTGATGTCCGCCGGTACCTGCCGTTTGTTTCCGAGGCAGACAGAATGGGCAGATCACCGTTCTGTGACAGGAGAAGACAGAGATCTTGTGCTTCTGCTAAACATGGACATGGATATCTGTCTTCTTACAGTACAAGCACCCTCTCCACAGTTAGAAATCACTCCTGTCAGCTAAGAACAGGAAACTGAGGCTACAATTCACAAAGGCTCACCAAAATTGGACAATAGAAGTGTAGTGCTCTGCGGTTTAGTCAGGGAGCTCCTCGCCAAATTTCTTCTCAGAAGTAGCTACTGTAGTTAATTATTAGGGATCCATTGACATCTCCCCAAGTTTGGCCTGGTTGTACTTTCCTCTTCTACCACCAGGTGGCCGGGCACTTGGAGGTATTAGATTGAGAATGACAACTCAAGGTCAGGTTATGGGTATATGGGGTATCTCAGCCAATGGGCAGGGATTTTGTTGAATCCCTTGGCCTGCTGGGATAGCCTATATATTTGGTTGAGGTCAGGTGATCTTTAACCACTTCCCGACCGCCCCATGTAGATATACGTCGGCAGAATGGCACGTACAGGCAGAACCACGTACCTGTACGTGCCATTCTTCAGGCGCGTGGGGGGTCCGATCGGACCCCCCCCGGCCGGCGGGGACGGTCGGGATCGCTTCAGGAGCGATCCGGGATGAGGGGACGGCCAGTGGTTTCTGGCCACCCCCTCGCGATCGCTCCTGGCGAATCAGATGCTTCCTCTGTCTGTGTCAATCAAAACACAGGCAGAGGAAGTGATGTCACACTCGGTGCGCCGGTCTATGTGACCGGAACGCCGAGGAGTCAACACACACAGGTTAGTGCACCAACAGTACACTGACACCAGTACACATAGGCACACAAAACACCCCCCTGTCACCCCCAGATCACCCCCAGATCACCCCCTCACCCCCCCCCCCCCCAGTCACAGTGTCACTAATTGCAGTGATCATTTATTTACTGATCACTGCATTTAGTGTCAGTGTGACTGTAATAACTGTCAGTGCAGTTAGTTTTAGGTCCAAGGTAGCCCCCCCCCCCCCCTAATAAAGGTTTAACCCCTTGATTGCCCCCCAGGTAACCCTTTCACCCCCTTTTGCCAGTGTCACTAAGCGATCGTTTTTCTGATCGCTGTATTAGTGTCACTGCTGTCGCTAGGTAACCATTTTTTTTTTTTTAGGTAACCGCCATGTTTATATAGGTTCATAAATAGGTTTATAGGTCAGGTACCCCCATATTACAACCTAAATAAAGGTTTTAACCCCCTGATTGCCCCTAGAGTTAACCCTTTCACCAGTGATCACAGTATAACTGTCACTGGTGACGCTGGTTAGCCAGTTAGTTATTTCGTTATTTAGGTTCCCCGTCAGGTTTTTATATAGTGTCAGGTACCCCCATATATTACCTAATAAAGGTTTTAACCCCCTGATTGCCCCTAGTTAACCCTTTCACCCCCTTTTGCCAGTGTCACTAAGCGATCGTTTTTCTGATCGCTGCATTAGTGTCGCTAGGTAACCAGTTTTTTTTTTAGGTTAACCGCCATGTTTATATAGGTTCATAAATAGGTTTATAGGTCAGGTACCCCCATATTACAACCTAAATAAAGGTTTTAGCCCCCTGATTGCCCCTAGTTAACCCTTTCACCCCCTTTTGCCAGTGTCACTAAGCGATCGTTTTTCTAATCGCTGCATAAGTGTCACTGGTGCCGCTAGGTAGCCAGTTTTTTTTTTTAGGTAACCGCCAGGTTTATATAGGTTCATAAATAGGTTTATAGGTCAGGTACCCCCATATTACAACCTAAATAAAGGTTTTAACCCCCTGATTGCCCCTAGAGTTAACTCTTTCACCAGTGATCACAGTATAACTGTCACTGGTGACGCTGGTTAGCCAGTTAGTTATTTAGGTTCCCCGTCAGGTTTTTATATAGCGTCAGGTACCCCCATATAATACCTAATAAAGGTTTTAACCCCCTGATTGCCCCTAGTTAACCCTTTCACCAGTGATCACCGTATAACTGTTACGGGTGACGCTGGTTAGATAGTTTGTTTTTTATACTGTCAGGGCACCCGCCATTTATTACCCAATAACGGTTTAACCCCCTGATCGCCCGGCGGGTGATATCAATTAGGTTTTAGGGTCAAATAAGGTCTGCGTCGCCCCAGGTTAGTGCCAGCACCGCAAACACCCACGCACAAAGCATACACCTCCCTTAGTGGTACAGTATCTGAACAGATCAATATCTGATCAGATCTATACTAGTGTCCCAGCAGTTTAGGGTTCCAAAAAAACGCATTGTTAGCGGCATCAGCCCAGATACCTGCTAGCACCTGCGTTTTCCCCCTCCGCCCAGCCCAGCCCAGCCCACCCAAGTGCAGTATTGATCGATCACTGTCATTTAGAAAACACTAAGCACACATAACTGCAGCGTTCGCAGAGTCAGGCCTGATCCCTGCGATCGCTAACAGTTTTTTTGTGGTAGCGTTTTGATTCAGTCGCTAACAGTCAGGAGCTTTTTTTACCTGTAAATCTCAAAAAAAAATAAAAAAATAGTTGTCGTTTTATTGTTCTCTCTCTATTGTTGCTCTTTTTTTACTCCATTCTATTCTGCAATGTTTTATTATGTTTTATCATGCTTGCTTTTCAGGTATGTAATTTTGTTTACTGTGTTTTAGTGTTAACCATTTTTTTGTTTTCAGGTGCGCCATTCAGTTGCAGCGCGGATTTATTTATCTTGACAGCAACAGTGTTTGCTCCCACGATACATAAAGACGCGACTCCAACACTGTAGGAGGTGATTTCACCACCACAGTTAAAAAAAAGAGCATATATGCCGAAGCATGGGGGCAGCAGGGGGGGGGGGGGGGAGCGATTGGCTCCAAATGCTGCGTACATACGGTCGAAATTCCGACGGAGCCTTGCCCCGTGGAAAAGTGCAACCGTGTGTACATGGCATAACTTTTGTGGGAGGATGCCCCCATGCTTCGGCATATATAAATGGTGCATGTATGCCCATCATTAGAAGTGGGTGGATGAAGGGAGGTATTCTAATGGTGGGCATACCCACCAATCAATCTCTTTTTTTCGTTCAGCCAAGAGGCTGCATGAAAAATAAAGATTACAATATATGTCCAGTATGTTGCTGGACTTTGAATGGTTATACCAGAATGATGCCTGCAGGTTTAGGTATCATCTTGGTATCATTCTTTTCAGCCAGTGATCGGCTTTCATGTAAAAGCAATTCTAGCGGGTAATTAGCCTCTAGACTGCTTTTACAAGCAGTGGGAGGGAATGTCCCCCCTCCCGGATATAAACCGCGCCATTGGGAAATTGGGAAAGCGTTTTATCACACCGATCTTGGTGTGGTCAGATGCTTTGAGGGCAGAGGAAAGATCTAGGGTCTAACAGACCCCAATTTTTTCAAAAAAAGAGTACCTGTCACTGCCTATTGCTATCATAGGGGATATTTACATTCTGTGAGATAACAATAAAAATGATAACAAAAGAAAAAAATGGAGGGAACAGTTTTAAAATAAAATAAAAAAGCTAAATAAAAAAAAAAAATTTAAAAAAAAAAAAAAAAAAAAGCACCCCTGCCCCCCCTTCTCTTGCGCAAAGGCGAACACAATCGTTGGTCTGGCGTCATACGTAAACAGCAATTGCACCATGCATGTGAGGTATCACCGCGAAGGTCAGATCGAGGGCAGTAATTTTAGCAGTAGACCTCCTCCGTGAATCTAATGTGGTATCATGTAAAGGCTTTTAAAGGCTTTTAAAAATGTATGTAGTTTGTCGCCACTGCGTGTTTGTGCGCAATTTCAAAGCATGTCCTGTTTGGTATCCATGTACTCGGCCTAAGATCATATTTTTTATTTCATCAAAAATTTGAGCAATGTAGTGTGTTTTAGTGCATTAAAATAAAAAAAAGTGTATTTTTTTCCACAAAAAATGCGTTTGAAAAATCGCTGCGCAAATACTGTGTGGAAAAAAAAAAAAATGCAACACCCACCATTTTAATCTGTAGGGCCTTTGCTTTAACAATATATATAGTGTTTGGGGGTTCAACGTAATTTTCTTGCAAAAAAAAAATATGTTTTCATGTAAACAAAAAGTGTCAGAAAAGGCTTTGTCTACAAGTGGTTAGAAGAGTGGGTGACGTGTGACATAGGCTTCTAAATGTTGTGCATAAAATGCCAGGACAGTTCAATCCCCCCCCCCGAATGGCCCCATTTTGGAAAGTAGACACCCCAAGCTATTTGCTGAGAGCAATGTTGAGCCCATTAAATTTTTTTTTTTTTTTGTCCCAAGAGATTGAATAATGAAAAAAAAAAAAATATATATATATTTTTTTTTTACAAAAAGTTGTCACTAAATGATATATTGCTCAAACATGCCATGGGCATATGTGGAAATACACCCCAAAATACATTCTGTTGCTTCTCCTGAGTACGGGGATACCACATGTGTGGGACTTTTTGGGAGCCTAGCCGCGTACGTCACCCCAAAAACCAAGCACCGCCTTCAGGCTTTCTAAGGGTGTAATTTTTTTATTTCACTTCTCACTGCCAATCACAGTTTCGGAGGCCATGGAATGCCCAGATGGCATAAAACCCCCCAAAATGACCCCATTTTGGAAAGTAGACACCCCAAGCTATTTGCTGAGAGGTATGGTGAGTATTTTGCAGATCTCGCTTTTTGTCACAAAGTTTTGAAAATTGAAAAAAAAAAGAAAAAAAAAATATTTTTTTTTCTTTACTTTCTTCATTTTCAAAAACAAATGAGAGCTGTAAAATACTCACCATGCCTCTCAGCAAATAGCTTGGGGTGTCTACTTTCCAAAATGGGGTCATTTGGGGGGGTTTTGTGCTATTTTGGCATTTTATGGCCTTCGAAACTGTGATAGGTAGTGAGGAGTGAAATCAAAAATTTGCACCCTTAGAAATCCTGAAGACGGTGCTTGGGTTTCGGGGCCCCGTACGCGGCTAGGCTCCCAAAAAGTCCCACATATGTGGTATCCCCATACTCAGGAGAAGCAGCAAAATGTATTTTGGGGTGCAATTCCACATATAACTATGGCATGTGTGAGCAATATATCATTTAGTGACAACTTTTTTTTTTTTTTTTTTTATTTTTTATTTTTTGTCTTTATTCAATCACTTGGGACTAAAAAAAAAAAATATTCAATGGGCTCAACATGCCTCTCAGCAAATAGCTTGGGGTGTCTACTTTCCAAAATGGGGTCATTTGGGGGGGTTTTGTGCTATTTTGGCATTTTATGGCCTTCGAAACTGTGATAGGTAGTGAGGAGTGAAATCAAAAATCTGCACCCTTAGAAATCCTGAAGGCGGTGCTTGGGTTTCGGGGCCCCGTACGCGGCTAGGCTCCCAAAAAGTCCCACACATGTGGTATCCCCATACTCAGGAGAAGCAGCTAAATGTATTTTGGGGTGCAATTCCACATATAACCATGGCATGTGTGAGCAATATATCATTTAGTGACAACTTTTTGAAAACATTTTTTTTTTTTTTTTTTTTTTTTGTCTTTATTCAATCACTTGGGACTAAAAAAAAAAATATTCAATGGGCTCAACATGCCTCTCAGCAAATAGCTTGGGGTGTCTACTTTCCAAAATGGGGTCATTTGGGGGGGTTTTGTACTTCCCTGCCATTTTAGCACCTCAAGAAATGAGATAGGCAGTCATAAAATTAAAAGCGGTGTAAATTCCAGAAAATGTACTCTAGTTTGTAGACGCTATAACTTTTGCGCAAACCAATAAATATACGCTTATTGGCATTTTTTTTTTACTAAAGACATGTGGCTAAATACATTTTGGCCCAAATGTTTGATTAAAATTGAGTTTATTGGATTTTTCTTATAACAAAAAGTAGAAAATATCTTTTTTTTTCAAAATTTGCAGTCTTTTTCCGTTTATAGCGCAAAAAATAAAAATCACAGAGGCAATCAAATACCATCAAAATAAAGCTCTATTTGTGGGAAGAAAAGGACGCCAATTTCGTTTGGGTACAACATTGCATGACCGCGCAATTACCAGTTAAAGCAGTGCAGTGCGAAATTGAAAAAAGACCTCTGGTCCTTTGGCTGCCAAATGGTCCGGGGCTGAAGTGGTTAAGGGTGTCCTGGCCCTAACCCTCTTTCCCTTGCAAAATCCAAAAAAAGAACTGTCCAAAAAAGAAAACCTCTTTTACATCCAAGAAGTGTCTGGCAACCAATGATTTTACCACCTTTGCACCCACTATGCCTCACAACCCACCACATATTGAAGGATGTCAGCTATCTTTGGTCTTGAAGGTAATCATTAGACTGGAAGAGGTCAAAGATTCTGCTACAGAAGTTTGGAAAAATGTTGCTTGGTCTGATGAGTCTTGACTTCAGCTGCGACATTTAGATGGTATGGTCAGAATTTGGTGTAAACAACATGAAAGCATGGATCCATCCTGCCTTGTATCAACGGTTCAGGCTGGTGGTGATGTAATGGTGTGGGGGATATTTTCTTGGCACACTTTGGGTCCCTTAGTACCAATTAAGCATCATTTAAATGCCACGACCTACCTGAGTATTGTTGTTGACCATGTCCGTCCCTTTATGACTACAATGTACCCATCTTCTGATGACTACTTCCAGCAGGATAATGCACCATGTCACAAAGCTCAAATAATCTCACCACTGGTTTCTTGAACATGACAATGAGGTCACTGTACTTCAATGGCCTCCACATTCACCAGGTCTCAATCCAATAGAGCACCTTTGGGATGTGGTGGAACAGGAGATTCACATCATGGAAGTGCAGCTGCAAAATGTGCCAAGTATAGAACACCATTAAAAAGTACCTACGTCCTAACATATTTGAAGAGAAGATATTTGGTTGGGGCTATCATGGACTTTCATGGTACCGTACAAAGGCTTTACATACAACATAATATACAAATATAGAATTTATTACAAAAATTATTTGTTTTTGTAATTACTGGCTGCTTTTTTAATGGTGATTAACATGTTTATGAGTAGGTAAATAGACCTCTCATATTGCTTCCTCTGTATCTCAGGGAGTTCCTTCACAAGTGTCTCTTGGAACTATATTAACCACTTCTCTGGAGATTCACTTCAGCTACAGACCCGGGCTTAGTTTTTCCCTGCTGCATCCAGATATATATTCTTTATATCTTAAAGCAATTTGAGATATTTGTGCAGGTTAATTATTAGCCTTCAATAAGTCAGGCATTTCATCATGACCACCAACCGTTCATATAGGTTTTTTGCATTGGACCATCTTGATATAGCCCTTTATCAGCTCCAGTAGTCTACCTTGTTTTTTAAACTTCCCTGGGTACATCCCTCAGGTGAATTGAATTCTGTAGGTTTTCTAATCCAGTGTTTCTCAACTCCAGTCCTCAAGGCACCCCAACAGGTCATGTTTTCAGGCTGTCCATTATTTTGCGCAGGTGATTTGATCAGTTTCAGTGCCTTAGTAATTACCACAGCCGTTTCATCTGAGGGAGATCCTGAAAACATGACCTGTTGGGGCACCTTGAGGACTGGAGTTGAAAAACCCTGTTCTAATCTACTTTCTGAAAAATTGGTGCCTTTTGACTAAGACAATAAAATGTCCAACTATACTTAGGCCCCTTTCCCATGGGCTTTCCGATCAGGTCCGCCTGTCAGCTTTTTAGGTGGACCTGATTGGACGCTCCATTCACTCCTATAGAGCAGGTGATGTCAGCGATGACCTGTCTGCTGACACCCACTGCTATTCAATCCAATCCTGTCCGTGAAATCCAGATGGATGGAGACCCTATTTTCCATCCGTCTGGCGGATCGGATGGGATTGGATGAAAATGGACATGTGGTCCATTTTCATCCAATCTCCCCTTAGCGGAGAGCGGGGCTCTGACAGGTCCATCTCTGCACAGTGAGTGGAGATGGACAAGTCATCCGCGCCTGCTTAGCGGGGATCAGCGGATCGATCGGCTGAGCAAAGAGGAGTCTGCCGGGTGGACCAAATATATATTTTCCTAGTTTACAACCATATATAAAGCCTTATTTTATGACACCAATCAATCACTAGACTGGGAACCTGTGTGCCCCCTGGTATAGTGCTCCAACATTCGCCGGGATAGACTTGTACCTGCGGGTCCTCACACCTGATCGCGTGCGTGCAGGTAAGACTGCGTGCAGCTTGTGTAACAAAACTATTATACTGTATTTTTATATATATGTGTATGTTATAATTGTCTCCCTTTTCTTTTTGTTTATAGAAATAAAGCTGATACTTGCTCTGTAATATACAATAATCTCCTGAAGAAGCGGAAGTTCATCCGCGAAACATGTTGAGCATTAGATATACATATGACATGTGACAACCTGCAAGTGCTAGCGCTTTAGTGTCACTACATCTGTATGGTTTGACTTTATAGAGCAACTGAGTGTCCCATAGTGACACATATCATTGTGTTTTTTTATATGTATGTCCTTTATAAACAAATAATTTTTGTAATAAATTCTATATTTGTATAGTATGTTGTGTGTGTAAAGCCTTTGTACAGTACCATGAAAGTCCATGATAGCCCCAACCAAATATCTTCTCTTCATTCATGGATGTGCAGCTAACAAATCTGCAGCAACTGTGTGATGTTATCGTGTCAATATGGACCAAAATCTCTGAGGAACGTTTCCAACACCTTGTGGAATCTATGGTGTGAAGAATTAAGGCAAAGGGGATCTAACCCGGTACTAGCAAGGTGTACCTAATAAAGTGGCCGGTGAGTTTATATGTACACACACTGTATATATTCAGGTGTTCTTGCTGTAAATTATTGTTAGCAAGGTGACAGCCAGGTAAAAAAACACTAGGAAGAACACTGTATTCTTGCTATAGGGCAAAGTGCACAGAAATGCTGTCATGATTTCCCATGTAGGACCTGAAAATTCACATAGGACAGAGAACTTATTTTATTAGTGCAAGTTTAATTTTCTTTCTTTCTGGTCAAACTTTATCAGCTTATTGAATGTTGTAAACAGATGTGTAGGGCAGGCAAAGATAACCTTTCAATTTATGGGCTTTCCATAATACCAGGCCTGAACTAATTTCTAGATTTGCCAACCAGGTTTTTAGGGAATGTCCAAATACTGGGGGGTCCTTTCTTTTGATGGTGCCTACGGGCCCCTGTCTTTTTTAAACTTTTTTCCCTAACGGACCCGTGTCAGATAACTCATACATTCATATCCCATCTGCAACCTGGTCTCTGCTTCTAGACAAAATTAAAGAGGATGTACCATTATCCCTCCATTGTATAACAATTTTTTCCCAGGTGTGCCAAGCTGGAGCCAAATCGGATGTCAAATACTTAGCGCAATTTTCCTTTCCGGGTGAGCTCTGTGGCAGCACACTTCCCACCCAGCTTGGTAGGCCTAGTTACGGAAAGCCGGCCTGCAGGTGGGATGCAAACTTATTAGGGTCCTAATGGTGCAGTTAGGGGGGGGGGGGGCTGCCATGGAGCTTGTCTGGAAAGGAAAATTGCGGTAAGTATTTGGCATTCATATTTCCATTGTTATGCCGCGTACACACAAGCAAATTTTCCATCAGGAAAATCTTGGATGGTTTTTCCGACAGAATTCCGCTCAAGCTTGGCCACACATGGTCACACAAAAAGTTTGCTGAACTTTCGACCATCAAGAACACGGTGACGTACAAGAAAATGAAGTTCAATGCTTCCGAGCATGCGTCAAATTGTTTCGGAGCATGCGTAGGAATTTTGCGCGTCAGAATTGCTACAGACGATCAGAATTTCCGATCGGAACTTTTTTTCGACAGAAAAAATTGAGAACATGCTCTCAATCTTTTGCTGGCTGGAATTCAGCCAGCAAAAGTCAGATGGAGCATACACACGGTTGGAATTTCCGACCAAAAGCTCTCATCTGTCTTTTGCTGGCCGAATTTCCGATCGTGTGTACGCGGCATTAGAGTGTATATCTGGGCAAAGTAAAAAAAAACACATTCAGTATATTTCTTTAATATATGCACATTTGCCCATGTTTTGTTTCTTTAAAAAAGTTGCAAGTACAGAAAAATGCCTATTACCCTTGCTAGAAAACTAGTTCTTAACATTCTCTAGTGAGCTGACAGCACGCCCTCTACTGCACAGAAATTTCAGTGGCGCGAACTGGCATATTGTAACATATCATTCAGTAGTATGTCTATTCGAAGCTGCTTAAAGCTCATTGAAGCCCAAAAAGGGAAATTTGATATATATCAGTTTACCGGTCCTTAGATAAGGTGGCTACATTAGTTTGATTTTTTTCAGGCTAAGAACATTTTCATCAAGTACAGAAAAAAAATTGTTGTTCTTGCCAGAAATGCAGCATCCTTGTCACTTCCTTTGAGTCGAAAAAAAAAAACAATACAGACAACGTTATTTTTCTTTTTTTTAACCACTAATCCCATTAATCCAAAATGTAATAGAAATTAACAACTACATACATATTTGAACTCCAGTCTGTGTGATAACCATAGCTCCCTTCATAGCTGCAATACATTACATTTTTGTTTTTGGGTTTAGATTGACTTCTGATTACATTGCATGCTATCATGGGCGTCCGCAGGTAGGGGCAAGGGGGCCCCCCCCCTGGAATCGTAAAGAAGGTGTTGCAGTTGCCAGTTGCAGTGGCCGCCGCTGACTTTTTCTGAGTCAGCCGGCTGCTCTCTGTTCTGACACATGTGATGTCCCTATCTTGGCCGTTCCGCTGCTCCTCTTCAGTGATTGGCTGCCTGCCTGTGTATGTGTTGTTTAGATCCGGTGCCGCCTACTCAGTGCAGTCGGTGGCCGAGCCGCTGAGTGATACGCTGCCAGTGCCTACTCATCATCACAGGAAATCCTAACCTGAAGCAAGTGGTATATACAGTTGCAAGCAACAGAAGAAGAACCACAGGTAACAGCAGTTAGGAGGAGCATTTTGATTTATATATTGCTGGAAAGTTGGACAGTAGGGATGAGCCGAACACCCCCCTGTTCGGTTCGCACCAGAACTTGCGAACAGACCTAAAGCTCGTGTGAACTTTAGAACCCTATTAAAGTCTATGGGACTCAAACGTTCAAAATCAAAAGTGCTAATTTTAAAGGCTAATATGCAAGTTATTGTCATAAAAAGTGTTTGGAGACCTGGGTCCTGCCCCAGGGGACATGTATCAATGCAAAAAAAAGTTTTAAAAACGGCCGTTTTTTCAGGAGCAGTGATTTTAATAAGGCTTAAAGTGAAACAATAAAAGTGTAATATTCCTTTAAATTTCGCACCTGGGGGGTGTGTATAGTATGCCTGTAAAAGGGCACATGTTTCCCATGCTTAGAACTGTCCCTGCACAAAGTGTCATTTTTGCAGGAAAAAAAAAGCTATTTAAAATCACTCGCGGCTATAATGAATTGCCGGCTCCCCGTAATACAGAGAACTGTCATTCATTGAAAGTCATTGATAAAAAAAAAAATAGAAAAAAAAATGTGGGGGTTCCCCCAAATTCAATTACCAGGCCCTTCAGGTCTGCTATGGATATTAAGGGGAACCCTGGGTGAAATAAAAAAAAATGGCGTGGGGTCCCCTCAAAATCCATACCAGACCCTTATCCGAGCACGCAACCTGGCAGGCCACAGGAAAAGAGGGGGAGGAGAGCTCCCCCTCCCTCCTGAACCGTACCAGGCCACATGCCCTCAACATTGGGAGGGTGCTTTGGGGGTCTGTGACCCCTCAAAGCACCATGTCCCCATTTATTAAATTCTTCTTTCATCTTCTTTCTTCTTCATAGTTTCATAGTTTCATAGTTAGTAAGGTTGAATAAAGACATCAGTCCATCCAGTTCAACCTGAGTGAGTGTCTACAATTGTCCCTATCCGTGTACATAGCACACTCACATCGGTCCCTACCCTTAAGGAGCCCACAATCCATGGTCCCCATTCATATACTAGGGACAATTTTTGGACAGAAGCCAATTAACCTACCTGCATGTCTTTGGATTGTGGGAGGAAACCGGAGTACCCGGAAGAAACCCACACAGGCACAGGGAGAACATGCAAACTCCAGGCAGGTAGTGTCGTGGTTGGGATTAGAACCAGCGACCCTTCTTACTGCTAGGTGAGAGTGCTAACCACTACACCACTGTGCTGCCCTGTACCCCCTTACCATTTCACACAGGGGGATAGGCCGGGATCTGGGGGTCCCCTTGTTAAAGGGGGCTTCCAGATTCCGATAAGACCCCCGCCCGCAGACCCCCACAACCAATGACCAGGGTTGTGGGGACGAGGCCCTTGTCCCCATCAACATGGGGACATGGTGCTTTGAGGGGGAGGGAGGGGGGGCGCTCTCGTCCCCCCTCTTTTCCTGCGGCCTGCCATGTTGCGTGCTCGGATAAGGGTCTGGTATGGATTTTGAGGGGGACCCCACGCCATTTTTTTTTTTAAATTTGACACAGGGTTTTTTTTTTTTATTAATGACTTTCAATGAATGACTGTTCTCTGTATTACAGGACCCGGCAATTCATTATAGCCGCGAGTGATTTTAAATAGCTTTTTTTCCTGCAAAAATGACACTTTGTGCAGGGACAGTTCTAAGCACGGGAAGCATGCGCCCTTTTACAGGCATACTATACACACCCCCCAGGTACGAAATTTAAAGGAATATTATACTTTTATTGTTTCACTTTAAGCATTATTAAAATCAATGCTCCTGAAAAAACTGCAGTTTTTAAAGCTTTTTTTTGCATTGATACATGTCCCCTGGGGCAGGACCCAGGTCCCCAAACACTTTTTAGGACAATAACTTGCATATAGGCTTTTAAAATTAGCACTTGAAATTTCTCCCATAGACTTTTACAGGGTGCTCGCGGCTTTTCGAATTTGCTGCGAACACCCCAAATTGTTTGCTGTTCGCTGAACAGGCGAACAGGCAATGTTCGACTCGAACATGAGTTCGACTCAAACTCAAAGCTCATCCCTATTGGACAGCTATTACTGGAAAGATATGTCTGTATATGTTTTGAGATAATTCATATTCTTCACTTTGTATAGGCTGTCTTCATCAAGATCAAAATATGGCCACAACAGATGTATTGCAATACATTGCAATATAAAAAGATGTACATTCTCTAGGCTATATGTATATGGGCATGGACTGGGGGTACGCCTGCCCTGAGTAACTTCCAATAGAAAGTGAAGCTGAATTATCTCTTATATAATACATATATTTTTCCACTGGAAAGAGATAATTCAGCATCACTTTGTATTGGAAATTAATCAGGCTAGGCATACCATGCCCATATAAATATAGCCTAGAGAATGTACATCTTTTTATATTGCATGGGTGACCTTAAAATGATGCCCCCCCCCGAAAAAAGTTCCGCAGACGCCAAGCATGCATGCTATCTAACAAACCCAATTTCAGCCACTAAAGTGTGTGTACATTGCACTTAGCCCATACGGGACAGGGTAGTTCCTGTGGAATGTAAATGATCAGCAAGCAAAGGAAGCAATAGGCGAGTCTCACAAGCGGACAGACGCTGAGGACGCCATGGTTGGCAAGCAGAATTCTGTAAACAATGTCATCGCACAAAGCAATAGTAAATATTTTCCTCCTTGAACTTTTCAGGCAGTACAAAACGGATGAATAGATGCTCTTCAGAGCAAACACTTCTGCAGCCATTTAATGTCATGTCATTAACTGTTTTTGTTTCCAAATGTCAGTAGAATTACTTGTTACTAAGAGAACTTCCATAGTCACCCACACAGGAAAATGAGGTCACCCAGCTGTCAGAGAACACTTTGATAATACAATTAGGCATCTATAATGTATTTTAGGGTGGTTTCAAGAGAACTTGTACGTATAACATACAGAACATCTGCATTTAGAAATGTGTGATTTAAAATGTGAATTCAAGTTACAGTGCAGTTCCCAGTATGGGAAAAACCATGCGACAGTTTACCATGCAATTTGGTGCACCACGCTTTTTTAAAGTAGTCAAGTGTACCAAAATTGCTACTTTGTAATATGTTACATGGTTACAAAGTTAAGCAAAATGAAAAAGACACACATCTATGCAACAAACTACAGTGTTGGCTAAAACTAGCAATTTCGAATTGAAACGAGTAGAATAAAAGTGAATTGTGCACCAAGAAACCCATTTGTTGTTCCTTGTGGCCTTGAAACCCTCCAACTCTTGGGCAGCACAGTGGCTAAGTGGTTAAAGGGTAACTACACTTTCGCAGGAAAAAAAATAGCAAATAAAGAAAAAACAATATGGCATGTACATTTGTGACACAAATCATATTTTAATTGAATGTTATAAAAAAAAGTTTCCTTTTCAATCTGCAGCTCTGTAATTTTCTGTAAAATACAATGCAATATGGCTACCTGGAGGTGTTCTGTAAACAAAGTGTGTACAGAAGCCCCCCCCCCTGCCCAAATATAACTTCCTGCTTGTGTGATTGGCTCACCTATTTTCCCAGAAGTCTGTCTAAGATACAAGTCAGATTTCAGGCATCCTCTACAACAAAAATTTCATTTTTGGTGAGATACTCCCAATAGGAACACGTCTAAAGGCATGCAGGTCCAGCAGCTTTCCTCATTAGTGCTCAGCAGCTGCCACAGCTAATTGATAATTATGAAACCACTCCCATTAGAATTACTTAGCACATGGGCACAGAGGAACAAACAGGGATTTTCTCAGAATAACAAAAGGTAGGAATCTGCAACAAAGTTTGTTAAAACCCTTTCAATGTATATAGATCACCCAGGGGGGAAAGTTTTTTGCGCTTTAAGTCTTCTATCAAGCAGCACTAGGGTCGCCGGTCCAAATCCCAACCATGACACTACCCGCTTGGAGTTTGCATGTTCTCCCTGTGCCTGTGTGGGTTTCCTACAGGTACTCTGGTTTCCTCCCACACTCTAAAGACATTCTGGTAGGTAAATTGGATCCTGTCTAAAAAAATTGTCCCAAGTATGTGTATAAATGAATGTGAGTTAGGGACCTTATATTGTAAGTTCCTTGGGGGAAGGGACTGTTGTAATTGTACAATATATATGTAAGGGGGTGCGTAAATTGACAGTGCTATACAGTGGCTGCTGGTGGTTTGGGGGCGGCAAACAAAAAATGCTCCCACAGGTGCCCCCCACCTGCACTTTCCCTCTGGGCGACGGACAGCAATTTCCTTTGCATCGCGGTGGCCGTGCTCCTCCTCCACGTCCAATAAGAGATGGGTCTCAAGACCCGTTTCACACAACTGAGTGGTTTCAGGGTGCAGTCCTCTGTGCCCGAGCCAACCCTTTTTTGAAGCCTATTAGAGCCTCAGGCACTAATCACGTGCTTCAATAAAAATAAAAAAAATTGGAATCCATGCATCTGGATATCCCGCATGTAGATTAGGGGGGCGGCGCCCCTGCGCCCTAATGGAAGGGACACCAC
>CM053027.1:535568602-535634404 GCA_028564925.1 Lithobates sylvaticus | reverse complement strand
TCATTTTATTTGAGATTAGCGCAGCAGTTGCGGATACATTCTAGTCTGTGTCTATCTTTCATGGTTTATACTTTTAAGGCCCCATGCACACGAGACGCAGATGCAAACTCTGTTGAACGCATGTTTTAAAAAGCAGAAACCTGCGTTTAAAAACGTGCGTTTTGCTGTGTTTTCATGCCGCGTTTAGCCGCATTTAGCCGCGTTTGCGTCTATAAGCATTTGTAAAGATAACATCATATAGACCCTCCCCAAGCTCAGAAATCAGGTATTATTAACTATTTCTGCCATTTTGATCAGAGTGAGCAGCAGAGAGAGCAGTTGTACACTTGTATTTGCCTCTCTTTCTGTGTTTTTTTTTTTTTGGAAATGGATCCCATATTAAATATATGTCAGGAAATGCTCCTGATGTTGCTCTTGATAAGGCAGCAACGTCGTCGCAAATTTGCATGAGAGGTCCAGAATCAGAGCTTGTCGACCGATCTGTTGATGGTACAGCGAATGTCCGTTGGATATTTCACAAACATGTATGCATTTCACAAACATGTATGCATTAGTGAGTATATATGCTCTATGAACTATCTAAACTAATTATGACATTTTAAACCAATGTTTCTAGTATTTTTTATGGTTTACCATCATATTTCTGAGTTTTCTGGTCCAAAAAATTAGGTTCCTTTAAAAAGGCTTATAAACGCAAACGCGGCTAAATGCAGGTGCCTGCGTTTAGCCGCGTTTAGCTGCGTTTTGCATCTGAAACGCGGAAAAGCAAAGTGTCTGAACGCATTTTTTTTTGCTTCTGGAAAAACAAGGTTAAACGCAACTGCATAAAAATGGGAAAAAACGAGACTGTGTACATGGACACATAGGATAACATGCATGCGTTCAGGTGCAGTTGAAAAAAGTGTCCAACTGCCTCTGAACGCGCGTTTTAACAGCGTCTCGTGTGCATGAGGCCTTAATGTATACTTTTTTTGTCAATAGAAATAAATATTACCGTATACAAATAATAAAGGTAAACCTGTTACCTTATAATGGATAAACTAAAATCTAAGGAACCTTCTCATACATACTGTACATGTTCAAAAGAAACACATATTTGCATGATTAGTTGCGCACCACATTATTTTTTAAACAAGCTTTATAAAATAATAAAGAGGCCATGTAGTTTTTATATTCTGCTGTTATACACACTGATTGTTCTCACAAGATGCTTAGAAGAAAACTTATTGATTTTTGTCCAACATCATAAAGTTTTAATGCTCTGACATAGATAAGATATATTCTGGTCAATAGTCCTTATTACTGAAGACCTGTGATGATTAATTGTTTTCATATATGATTAGAGCATCACCTACTATATACCGTGGTACCTGTTACCTTCCACTAGTAAGGGATGAGTGAACTTTTATTACCCCTCCAAGATTTCGTTAACACAATTTTGCAATTTTAGAGTAATGTGTTGGAGTCAATGGGGTGGGGGGGGGGGTATTAGGGTGATTCTTAAGAGCACAAATAGCTTTAAAAGGCTACTGAAGTTACAGATGCTTCTTTCAGTTATCCTGGACATGTTTTTGTGATTAAAAATGACCTCTCATTAGTCTCATTATTTTACATTTTATATCACAAAAAGAAAACAAAGCCAGCAGAAAAAACAGTAAGCCCCCGTACACACGGTTGGAAATTCCGACCACAAAATCCGTCCGTTTTTTGCAACGGATTTTGTCCGAAACTGGTGTTGCATACACACGGTCGGACAAAGTTGTCGGAAAACCTGATCGTTACGAACGTGGTGAAGTTCGTTGCGTACGACGGAACTAAGTAGAGGCTAGTAGCCAATAGCTTTGGTCTCGTAATTTGATCTGAGCATGCGTGGCACTTTGTCTGTCGGAATTCTCTACACACGATCGGAAAAAGTCAGATCCGATTTTGTTGTCGGAAAATCCGATCGTGTGTGGGCTCTAGCGGACTTTTTCCGACAACAAAATCCGATCGGACTTTTTCCATCGGAATATCTGACCGTGTGTAGAGGGCATAAGAGTCCATTCACACAGGGGCAACTTTGGATCCGACTTGAAGTCGTCCCAAGTTGCCTCAAGTCACGCAACATGATAAAATCAATGTAAGTGAATGAGAGCCGTCTTAATGCACACTGCTGAAGTCGCTCTGACTTCAGAAAAGGTTCCTGTACTACTTCAATCCGACTTCTAGGCGACTTGTACCCATTGATTTCAATGGAAGTTGCCTCCAAGTCGGATCCCCTGTCTTAACTGAAGCAACTTTCCAGGAAGTAAAAATAGTTTTCTAGGCAAACCCCTCACTCACACAGAGCTGATTATTATGTGATTGGCCACTGGCAAAGTCTCCTGTCCTGGAGGCAACTTCAAGTTGCTTTGTAAGTTGCCTCAAGTCGTGCAGTGATTCATACTTAAGTCGTGTCCAAGTTGCCTCCCAAAGTCACGCTGGAAGTCGTGTTGCCCCTGTGTGAATGGACTCTGAGTGCCGGTTCATACTGGGGCAACACGACTTACAGCGCGACTTAGCAAGGCAACTTGGAAGCAACTTCAACGTGACTTGGAAGCAACTTGGAAGCAACTTCAACGTGACTTGAGTTATTTACAACACAACTTCAAGTTGCCCCCAGGCCAGACGACTTTGGCTGTGGCCAATCACAGAATAATCAGCTCTCTGGGAGGGTGGGGTTTGCCTGAGTAAACAAATTTATTTTCCTGTAAAGTCGCTTCAAAATAGATGGAGATCCGACTTGGAGGCAACTTCCATTGAAATCAATGGGTACAAGTCACCTAGAAGTCGGATTGAAGTAGTACAGGAACCTTTTTTGAAGTCGGAGCGACTTCAGTAGTGTGCATTGAGACGGCTCCATAGATTAACATTACAGCGTGACTTGGGACGACTTGGGGCGACCTGAAGTCGTATCCTGAGTCGCCCTGGTGTGAACCGGCTCTAAGGTAAAAATGATAGGCAACTGAAAGCAAACAAAAAAGTAAAAACACAAATGCAAAGCACACTAAATTAAATAAACCAAAAGGAGGACCTTTACCTGTTCACAAAAACGCAGATCTGTCAATAATAATTAATTATCTACTAATGTCTTGATCCAAAAAGCATATTTAAATAAACAATCCCCTCCTATTTACCCTTAAAGGTATCAAAGTCTACTAAAGGTTGTTTGAGTTAAAGCGGTTCTGCACTGTCTGTAGTGTTTTCCTATCTTTAGTGCAGTGCAGTAGATTATGACATGTAAATCGGGTACTCACGTGTCCCATTTCTGTGACTCTCTGCTGCCGGTTTTCGTCATTTAAAATAATTTAAAAAAATCTGTCCTGCTGTGGGCCATCTTACCTGTGGGCATGTAAACCCACACAGGCACTTCAGATGGCCCAGCATGCACCGCCGTTACTGCGCCGATCTCGCGCGTGCGCAGTAACAGCAAAGAGTTGCTCACGTTCCCGGACATCTTCCGAAATCTCGCGAGATTTCGGCACATCTGCTGGCATCTCGCGAGATTTCGGAAGATGGGAACGAAATCTCGCGAGATTTCGGAAGATGTCCGCACTGACTTCTGGGATCAATGACACCAGATCCCAGGAGACAGTGCGGCGTGACGACGATCGACGCAGAGACCCCGCCCAACGCCGCAGAGACAGAGGAAAGGAAGTCAGCGATTACAAGGTAAGTGGAAAAAAAAAAAAAAAACACACACTTCATTTAGTACTCTTTGCCTGATTTGGAAGGCAAAGAGATTTACTAAATGAAATGTGTGCAGAACCGCTTTAAGGACATGCCTGTAGGTCTGTTTTTTTTTTTTTTAATTAGTCCTTTTAACTTCTTCCTGCTCCATTCATTATGATTCTAATACCTGCTGACAACATTCAGCAAAATGCACAGCAAATGTAACATCTATATTTGACTTACATTTTTTATAATTCTTTTTTTTAATTTTGTTGTCACTGTGATCGGATTACACTTGTGTAATTGATCCTTCTGACCTTTATTGGCCTGCTAGTTGGTTCATTAAATCTCAGGTCACAAGGGTGGTTAACCTAATAGATAACCAAGTCTGTATTACCTCTCAGTCACAAGGGTGGTTCAAATAAAATGACCATCTATGTCAAATGGCTATCTATACTGACAATGTACTAGTATGTTTGCTTTAACCACTTCAGCCACTTCAGCCCCGGACCATTTGGCAGCCAAAGGACCAGAGGTCTTTTTTCAATTTCGCACTGCACTACTTTAACTGGTAATTGCGCGGTCATGCAATTTTGTAACCAAACGAAATTTGCGTCCTTTTCTTCCCACAAATAGAGCTTTCTTTTGATGGTATTTGATTGCCTCTGTGATTTTTATTTTTTGAGATATAAACGGAAAAAGAGCGAAAATTTTGAAAAAAAAAGAGATTTTCTACTTTTTGTTATAAAAAAAATCTAATAAACTCAATTTTAGTCAAACATTTGGGCCAAAATGTATTCAGCCACATGTCTTTAGTAAAAAAAATGCCAATAAGCGTATATTTATTGGTTTGCGCAAAAGTTATAGCGTCTACAAACTAGAGTACATTTTCTGGAATTTACACCGCTTTTAATTTATGACTGCCTATTTCATTTCTTGAGGTGCTAAAATGGCAGAGAAGTACAAAACCCCCCCAAATGACCCCATTTTGGAAAGTAGACACCCCAAGCTATTTGCTGAGAGGCATGTTGAGCCCATTGAATATTTTTTTTTTTAGTCCCAAGTGATTGAATAAAGACAAAAATAAAAAAGATTTTTTTTTTTTTCAAAAAGTTGTCACTAAATGATATATTGCTCACACATGCCATAGTTATATGTGGAATTGCACCCCAAAATACATTTTGCTGCTTCTCCTGAGTATGGGGATACCACATGTGTGGGACTTTTTGGAGCCTAGCCGCGTACGGGGCCCCGAAACCCAAGCACCGCCTTCAGGATTTCTAAGGGTGCAAATTTTTGATTTCACTCCTCACTACCTATCACCGTTTCGAAGGCCATAAAATGCCAAAATAGCACAAAACCCCCCCAAATGACCCCATTTTGGAAAGTAGACACCCCAAGCTATTTGTTGAGAGGCATGGTGAGTATTTTACAGCTCTCATTTGTTTTTGAAAATGAAGAAAGTAAAGAAAAAAAAAATTTTTTTTTCTTTTTTTTCAATTTTCAAAACTTTGTGACAAAAAGCGACATCTGCAAAATACTCACAATACCTCTCAGCAAATAGCTTGGGGTGTCTACTTTCCAAAATGGGGTCATTTTGGGGGGTTTTATGCCATCTGGGCATTCCATGGCCTCCGAAACTGTGATTGGCAGTGAGAAGTGAAATAAAAAAATTACACCCTTAGAAAGCCTGAAGGCGGTGATTGGTTTTTGGGGTTCCGTACGCAGCTAGGCTCCCAAAAAGTCCCACACATGTGGTATCCCCGTACTCAGGAGAAGCAACAGAATGTATTTTGGGGTGTATTTCCACATATGCCCATGACATGTTTGAGCAATATATCATTTAGTGACAACTTTTTGTAAAAAAAATATATATATTTTTTTTTTTTTTCATTATTCAATCTCTTGGGACAAAAAAAAAAAATATTTAATGGGCTCAACATTGCTCTCATCAAATAGCTTGGGGTGTCTACTTTCCAAAATGGGGTCATTTGGGGGGGGTTTGAACTGTCCTGGCATTTTATGCACAACATTTAGAAGCCTATGTCACACGTCACCCACTCTTCTAACCACTTGTAGACAAAGCCCTTTCTGACACTTTTTGTTTACATGAAAACATATTTTTTTTTTTGCAAGAAAATTACGTTGAACCCCCAAACACTATATATATTGTTAAAGCAAAGGCCCTACAGATTAAAATGGTGGGTGTTGCATTTTTTTTTTCCACACAGTATTTGCGCAGCGATTTTTCAAACGCATTTTTTGTGGAAAAAATACACTTTTTTTTATTTTAATGCACTAAAACACACTATATTGCTCAAATTTTTGATGAAATAAAAAATATGATCTTAGGCCGAGTACATGGATACCAAACACGACATGCTTTAAAATTGCGCACAAACACGCAGTGGCGACAAACTACATACATTTTTAAAAGCCTTTAAAAGCCTTTACATGATACCACATTAGATTCACGGAGGAGGTCTACTGCTAAAATTACTGCCCTCGATCTGACCTTCGCGGTGATACCTCACATGCATGGTGCAATTGCTGTTTACATATGACGCCAGACCAACGCTTGTGTACGCCTTTGCGCAAGAGAAGGGGGGGCAGGGGTGCTTTTTTTTTTTTTTTTTTTTTTGTTTTTTTTTTATTTATTTAGCTTTTTTATTTTATTTTTAAACTGTTCCTTCCATTTTTTTTCTTTGTTATGATTTTTATTGTTATCTCAGGGAATGTAAATATCCCCTATGATAGCAATAGGCAGTGACAGGTACTCTTTTTTTGAAAAAATTGGGGTCTATTAGACCCTAGATCTTTCCTCTGCCCTCAAAGCATCTGACCACACCAAGATTGGTGTGATAAAATGCTTTCCCAATTTCCCAATGGCGCGGTTTATATCCGGGAGGGGGGACATTCCCTCCCACTGCTTGTAAAAGCAGTCTAGAGGCTAATTACCCGCTAGAATTGCTTTTACATGAAAGCCGATCACTGGCTGAAAAGAATGATACCAAGATGATACCTAAACCTGCAGGCATCATTCTGGTATAACCATTCAAAGTCCAGCAACATACTGGACATATATTGTAATCTTTTTTTTTTCATGCAGCCTCTTGGCTGAACGAAAAAAAGAGATTGATTGGTGGGTATGCCCACCATTAGAATACCTCCCTTCATCCACCCACTTCTAATGATGGGCATACATGCACCATTTATATATGCCGATGCATGGGGGCATCCTCCCGCAAAAGTTATGCCGTGTACACACGGTCGGAATTTCGACCGTATGTACGTGGCATTAGGAGCCAATCGCTCCTCCCCCCCTGCTGCCCCCATGCTTCGGCATATATGCTCTTTTTTTTAACTGTGGTGGTGAAATCACCTCCTACAGCGTTGGAGTCGCGGCTTTATGTATCGTGGGAGCAAACGCTGTTGCTGTCAAGATAAATAAATCCGCGTTGCAACTGAATGGCGCACCTGAAAACAAAAAAAAATGCTCAACACTAAAACACAGTAAACAAAATTACATACCTGAAAAGCAAGCGTGATAAAACATGATAAAACATAATAAAAAACATTGCAGAATAGAATGGAGTAAAAAAAAGAGCAACAATAGAGAGAGAATAGAGTGAGAGAGAGAACAATAAAACGACAACTATTTTATTTTTTTTTATTTTTTTTTGAGATTCACAGGTAAAAAAGCTCCTGACTGAAGCGACTGAATCAAAACGCTACCACAAAAAAACTGTTAGCGATCGCAGGGATCAGGCCTGACTCTGCGAACGCTGCAGTTATGTGTGCTTAGTGTTTTGTAAGTGACAGTGATCGATCGATACTGCACTTGGGTGGGCTGGGCTGGGCGGAGGGGGAAAACGCAGGTGCTAGCAGGTATCTGGGCTGATCCCGCTAACAATGCGTTTTTTTTTTGGAACCCTAAACTGCTGGGACGCTAGTATAGATCTGATCAGATATCGATCTGTTCAGATACTGTGCCACTAAGGGAGGTGTATGCTTTGCGCGTGGGTGTTTGCGGTACTGGCACTAACCTGGGGCGACGCAGACCTTATTTGACCCTAAAACCTAATTGATATCACCCGCCGGGCGATCAGGGGGTTAAACCGTTATTGGGTAATAAATGGCGGGTGCCCTGACAGTATAAAAAACAAGCTAACTAACCAGCGTCACCCGTAACAGTAATACAAAAAAAAACTGGTTACCTAGCGACACTAATGCAGCGATCAGAAAAACGATCGCTTAGTGACACTGGCAAAAGGGGGTGAAAGGGTTAACTAGGGGCAATCAGGGGGTTAAACCTTTATTAGGTAATATATGGGGGTACCTGACGCTATATAAAAACCTGACGGGGAACCTAAATAACGAAATAACTAACTGGCTAACCAGCGTCACCAGTGACAGTTATACAGTGATCACTGGTGAAAGGGTTAACTCTAGGGGCAATCAGGGGGTTAAAACCTTTATTTAGGTTGTAATATGGGGGTACCTGACCTATAAACCTATTTATGAACCTATATAAACATGGCGGTTACCTAAAAAAAAAAAAATGGTTACCTAGCGACACTAATGCAGCGATCAGAAAAACGATCGCTTAGTGACACTGGCAAAAGGGGGTGAAAGGGTTAACTAGGGGCAATCAGGGGGTTAAAACCTTTATTAGGTAATATATGGGGGTACCTGACGCTATATAAAAACCTGACGGGGAACCTAAATAACAAAATAACTAACTGGCTAACCAGCGTCACCAGTGACAGTTATACAGTGATCACTGGTGAAAGGGTTAACTCTAGGGGCAATCAGGGGGTTAAAACCTTTATTTAGGTTGTAATATGGGGGTACCTGACCTATAAACCTATTTATGAACCTATATAAACATGGCGGTTACCTAAAAAAAAAAAATGGTTACCTAGCGACAGCAGTGACACTAATACAGCGATCAGAAAAACGATCGCTTAGTGACACTGGCAAAAGGGGGTGAAAGGGTTACCTGGGGGGCAATCAAGGGTTAAACCTTTATTAGGGGGGGGGGTAGGGGCTACCTTGGACCTAAAACTAACTGCCCTGACAGTTATTACAGTCACACTGACACTAAATGCAGTGATCAGTAAATAAATGATCACTGCAATTAGTGACACTGTGACTGGGGGGGGAGGGGGTGATCTGGGGGGTGATCAGGGGGTGACAGGGGGGTGGAATATGTGCCTAACTGTACTGGTGTCAGTGTAGTGTTGTGCACTAACCTGTACATGTTCGCCGCTCGGCGTCTCCGGTCACATAGACCGGCGCACCGAGCGTGACATCACTTCCGCCTTCCTGTCTATACAATAGACAGGAAGGGGAAGTTTCTCATTGGCCAGGAGCGATCGCGAGGGGGTGGCCAGAAACCACTGGCCGTCCCCTCGTCCCGGATCGCTCCTGAAGCGATCCCGACCGTCCCCGCCGGCGGAGGGGGGTCCGATCGGACCCCCCAACCGCCGGAAGAATGTCACGTACAGGTACGTGATTCTGCCTGTACGTGCCATTCTGCCGACGTAAATATACAGGGGGCGGTCGGGAAGTGGGGAACAGCATTGAAAGAGTGGATTAGTATTGCAAGAAGAGCTGATTTATTTTTATTTATTTTTTTAAAGCCCAAGACCAGCCAGGAGATTTTAACTGTTTGTAGGCAGCTTTTGAATATTTCTTGTTGAGATTCATTGATTTTGTTACTTAGCCCAATCTTTTTGCTTTGGATTCCCCCTATCAGGTCATTTTCAGCTGGGTTAATGCTAGAGGAATATCTCTTCTCTTCCTGTCTTGCAGAGGAAACTGTCAATGAGATGACATCTCCCCAAAGTGAGGGGCATTACTACCTTAGACAGTTGTGACCAGAACATTTGTCCCCTTCATCTCTTGCTCTCATGACAACTCTAAAATGTCTTGATAACAAAAATCCCCAGGGCAAATAGTGGGATGAAACTTCCCAAGAGGGACAACAATAAGTTTCCCCATTGTTACCAAAACCAAAAAAAGTTTTGCCTTTACATGCATTTTAATAAAGCTTATGGAAGATAATACATGCTTGTGTTTGTTGGAACTACTGTCTGCATACTCCTAAAATCGAAGACTAGAAGACTGGCCAAACTCCGATCTGCTAGCGGTTTGGATTTAGAAGTACCACCCCAGAGCAAGTGAACTGTAAGTACACAGCACACTTTTCCACCAATAAAAATGTAAGAACTGAACAAGGAAATCAATGATCAGGATCTGGCAAGCAACACCAGAAAATTGTTTCCACATTAAAATGTGTTAAGCTGGGTATACTGGATTTGTTCCCCAGTTTGGAGACCTTAACGATCCACATCTCTTGAACAGGGAGGGCCTCGCACAGACAGAAATTTGTCCGATCCCTGCTGAATCGATCTGTACTCACTTTTAGTGACAGTAATGTGGAGGACGGGGGGTTGTATGCCACCCCTGACAGCCCCACCACCATAGGCTACAGCCTTAGTTAGCTATGCTGAAATCTGGCCCTGGTGCAATCAGTGAATGGAAGGAATTGAAAAGGGAAAGAAAATATAAAAAACTCATAGCGGTACATTGCAGTTGCAGTTTGGAAAGGTTATTAAGCACACTAATTTCCGTTAATTAGTTTTGATTTGGCCCAGTAATTATATCATTATTTTAAATTTGATTGCATAGTTATATTATTGATGTATACAATGTAATTACGTGCAAGAATTTATCAATTAAGTAATATTAAGATCTGTTATTAAAGTTGCTTACATGATTATTCACAGACAGGCTGGAATGTGTTTCTGCCAGGACAGTATTTATGGAATGTGATGTGAGATGAAGGTTAAGCATACCATTTCCACACCAAGCTACCTGCAGAAGAACTGCTTGGATTTGATTGTTATCTTTATCCGTTTTTTCCCCATCTCCCTATGTCTTTCTCATGTACCACAGAGAGAACTTATTATACCTGAATTCTTATTCCCAAGCTCTGATTTTACAGTTTGATAACTGTACTCACAATTTTTTTTTTTTATTCTAATACAAAGTCAAGAGGATGGACAATGATCACAACATCATACTTACCGGTAATCCACAGAGCTTTGTAAGCAGAAATACGTTAGCTTTCTGTTCATTGGCTCCCATTGGTTTTAATAAAAGTCAGTTAGCCAATTAGGAAAGAGAAGGGGCAGGGCCAGGGCGTGACTTCGAGAAGAGCAGGCTCCGGGCTGCTCTGTGAAAATCCACTGCACAGGGCAGGTAAGTATGACATCTTTATTATTTTTATAGGAAAAAAAAAAACGAGACTATACAATCACTTTAATAAAGCAGACCCCATGCTCTTTCCTGTACCACATTCTAGTATTAGCTTTAACTAAATGAATAACGAATTACAAGGGGTAGAGCTTGTACAAAGGGGCACCATGATTTTGGTGTACTTAGGGCACTACGATGTTTAAGTCTGCACATACTAACAGAACACCATGCCATGGCAGCATTCCAGAGGATAGTACAGTAACATGCAGATCTCAACTTTGGGGAATAAGTGACTGTGCGCATACAGGTGATTTTTAATAGCCTAACAATGCAACTTACAGGAGAAAGTAAAGCAGTCGATAGATTATGCAATTTTCTTTCCTTCCACCAATTGCACGCTTCTCCCATCAACACAGTCAGTGTTGATGGGGTATTCCCTCCCTCAGCACTATCCTGTTCTGCCAGAGGGGCACCCTCCCTGCTGGCAGAATACAATGATCATTGCTGGTGGCTATAGCCTTTAGCAGTGCTTGTATGAGAAAAAATCAGACAGGCTGGATCGACTTCAGTGCAACCAGTGTGCCCAAGATGGATTGAATTTCAGCCAGTTCCTGCTGAACCAGCCAAGATTTGATCCATCTACGGCCAACTTAAAGCAGAAGCTGTTTACTTTCAGTCTCTGTTTCTAATTGAAACTCCCTTCAGAGTTATCTTAAAGTAGTTGTAAATCTTAACCAGTTCCCTACCGCCGTATTGTAAAATGACGGTGGCAGGAACCGTTCCTCCCTCCAGGTGGGCGTCATATGACGTCCTTGGTTTTCCCGGCATTGTGGAGAGCACGCGCGCTCGCCGCATCACTGGGGACACGATGCGCGTGGCCAGCGGCCGTGATGTCCCCCAGGTACCCGCAATTGCCTGGTAACAGAGGCGGGATGTGGATCTGTGTGTGTAAACACGCAGATCCACGTCCTGTCAGGGGAGAGGAGAACTGGTCGTATGTTCCTTGTACAGAGGAACACAGATCAGTCTCCTCCCCTCATCAGTCCCCTCCCCCCACAGTTGGAATCAGACACAAGGACACACATTTAACCCCTGCAGCACCCCCTAGTGTTAATTCCTTCCGCGCCAGTCACATTTATACAGTAATCAGTGCATTTATTATAGCACCGATCGCTTTATAAATGTGAATCGTCTCAAAATAGTGTCAAAAGTGTCCGATCTGTCCGCCGCAATGTCACAGATCGCCGCCATTAGTAGTAAAAAAATAAAATTAAAAAAAATTACAAATCTATGCCCGATTTTGTAGATGCTATAACTTTTGCGCAAACCAATCAATATACGCTTATTGGGATTTTTTTTAACAAAAATATGTAGAAGAATACGTATCGGACTAAACTGAGGAAAGAAATTGTTTTTATTTTTTTTTAAAAATGGGATATTTATTATAGCAAAAATTAATTAATATTGTGTTCTTTTCAAAATTGTCGCTATTTTTTGGTTCATAGCGCAAAAAAGAAAAACCGCAGAGGTGATCAAATACCACCAAAAGAAAGCTCTATTTGTGGGGAAAAAAAATGATCAAAATGTAATTTGGGTACAACATCGCATGACCGCGCAATTGTCATTCAATGTGTGACAGCGCTGAAAGCTGAAAATTGGCCTGGGCAGGAAGGGGGTGAAAATGCCCAGTATTGAAGTGGTTAAACATTAAAAATGAACAAAGCACATGCTTATACAAAGTGTACTAGACTGAATACAAAGCACTGAGTGTGGTTCCTTTCTGAACATTGATCCCACTGTTGTCTGCATCAGTCACTGAAGGATGTCCATATATTACACAATTTTCCTGTACAATTTTCCTTTAGATTTACCATATCCATATATATGAGGTCAAACCTAAACCCTTTCTGCATGCAATCAGGCAGGCCCTTGCATTGTTAAATAAGAAAATTGTATAATGTATAGCCAGCTTAAGCCAACAAAACAGCCTAGAGGGAGACGGCCCACCCACTCCAGCACGCAGCAGTTGACTTATAGGTTCAACTCTGTATGTTTTTCTATGAGCCTGTTAGAGGGGTGTGTGTCCCTTCCCTCCACTCAGCAGTCAGATAGCAGGGAGTTCTGTACTCTTAAAACAAATAGGGGTTGGTGCTGCGCTGTATCAAGGAGAACCAAGTAATCAGATAAAAAGAGGAGAAAAAAATGTACTGCTAAATGTAGTAGTATAAAAAGATAACCCATGTAAACAATTAGTGGTAAAGTGACTGATATCCAGGTGCAAAATGCAAAGTAAATAATGTGGAAAACACTACAATAATTCTTAAAAAAAAGGATGTACTGCTAAAGGTAGCAGTGTGCATACATATGAAACAATAGAAATAGATCAATAATGTAAACAGTATCCACAGTGAGTAATAAAGTGACTAATTACAAAGTGCAAAGTGCAAGATTATTAATGATGAGACACTGAAATATTTCTTCTGTAGATAAAATGAGTGCAAATATAAATGTGCAAAATGCAAAATGAACTGTGTAAATTCAGCAAACAGTCTCTCAGTGCAAAGTGCAAATAAGTTAGTGCAAAACGACAATACAGTCCTTTCTTCTGTGTGCAAAGGACATCAAGGTGCAAACAAAAAGTGCCAAGAGATAATAGAATCCTCTTCGTGCAAAAACACACACTGGTAGCAATGGCCTCTTACCTTGAGGTAATGAGGTAATCGCATGTGTATACAAATCTGTAAGATTCACTTCTTCCTTCTACCAAAGTGCTTGGCCAATGTAGATCTAGAAATGTCTTTGTCTCTCAGTGGATGCAAGGGAGATATCAGAAAAGAGAGGGGGGTCCGCATTGTGTAGTATTTAAATAAATGTAGCTTTTATTAATAACAACAATGAGGGTACTCACATTCAATCACAAAATAGTGTGCAGAACTCCACGAGCGGCGAGCTCGTCTGCCTGTGTCAGTACAGGTGCCTTTCCGTCCCTACGCGTGGCGTCACGGTCACGTGACTTCATTAGGGATAGAGTTCTGTACTCTAGCTCTGCTGTATGTGTGATGTCAGATCCCACCCACTGCTGCTAGAGCTAAGAAAAATCCTTTGATCAGTGTGTTTTTAGAACGCCTACTTTAAGGTAGAACTATAGGCAAAATTTTAGACAGGAAACTAAGCAAGGATTATGACAACTGTCAGTTTTTTGCCATCTCTGTCCCATTGGGGGATTACCCATCCCTTCGTGTCCTATATATAAAACAGGAAGTGAGAGGGAATACCTGGTTGTCACCAGGGTCACCAGCCAAACTAATGTCCCCATTGGATGTTTTGGTACCAACCCCAAACTTTGGGATTTTCTTTACTCTTCACTCTTGGTGTTAACAGTAAACAGGACAAATAGGCAGTGTGAATCTTCTTACAGGGCACAGACAACATTACAAACCTGGCAGGCATTCTAATTCCTCTTCTTGCTATAAAAAAAAAATACTTTTGCCTTTAGAATCACTTTAAAAATTGCCTGATTAACATGTGCAAAGGAATCAATAGCTCCAGCTACTGGGTGGTATTGGAAGAGTAGTTATGAAATACTCATATGCAATATTTCATGTTTATGCAACCAAAATAAATATTTTGTGTGAATTCTCCAAAAAAGAAACACCAGTACCCTCCGGTACAGATAGGATTGTTCGCCTGAAAAATCCTATCTGTACCGGAGGGTACTGGTGTTTCTTTTCGGAGAATTCACACAAAATATCTATTTTGGGATGTTGGCAACACTCTATGGAAACTATATGGGAACTATATGTCCCCTAAAATGGTTCAGCAATTTCTGTACAAAAATAAATAAATAAATCCTTATAAATAAAGGAAAAATCTAAAAACTTGGTACATTTCCCTTAAAAGTAAGACCATTTAAACAGATGAACAGAGAGTGTGACAGGTTTTTTTGTGTGGCATGTGACCTAAACGTGGCATACAAACACTGACAGATGAAAACCAGAGTGACCAGCCTGTGTTTAACATGCTGTTGGAATACTAATCAGGCTGCTCATGTTGAAGTTGGCATAGAGTAAATCACGATCCCCTGGCACATCCTTTACCCTTCTAATGAAAGCTGCCCATGTAATTAACAGCTTAAAGCTGCAGCTATTTTTGGCACGTACATCAAATTCCATTTTGGATGTGGGAATTTCTTTTGTAACCAGGCTCCGAATGGGTGTTTTAATTGCCAAGAGTTCACTGGTGGTCCCACATTTGTATAGAGCACGTTGACACAATGTAAATTTAACAAAAACACTTTTATGTCCTTCTGATGTCTCAGAAGCATGAATGTAGTCCCCCTAATTATTTTGTGCCCCCACTTAATGTTACTTTTTTTTAACAAAGGTACCCATGCAAGGCTAACAGCTTCATATTTTGGGGCACCACCAAACACCTCTAGCTGACCAATCATGGGGAGAGATGGATTAGACTTGTCTGAAAACCGTGCCTGTTTTTCTGGGTTGGATGAGCTTGTGCCAGTGTGAGAAGTGAGTGCCTGTGCTCCCTTCTCACTTCCCAGGCATTCTTTGGCATTCATTAATAGAGAATTATTAGGAAGTGTATTGCAAATTATTTCCTGACTGCTTCAGATACATCCTGCTTTGTGGGGTCATAATATAATATTAAAGTAAATATATGTGTAGTAATCGCCTAAAGCTGAACTCCAGACAAGTGCCTAAATGCACACTTTAAATACCTACAATATACTGTTTTTCCTGCCGAAGGATTAGTACTTTTGTGGTCAAAGGTTTATGATCCAGGCATCCAAGTCAGACAGCACAGCCAGGAGGTCAGCTCCCATTACGACAGTACAACTAGATCAAAACACACCCCCAGCCTGATGATTGGACAATGAAGGAGCAACAGCATCCTGATGAAATCATCCTGTGCTCATTCTACTCTCTCCTCCTATCAGTATATGCATGATTGGCTCCTAACTGTGTCCCTTCCTCTCCCAGTGGTGGTGCTGTGCTGTGCAGGGGATAACTGGAGCCAAAGATCAAGTTTATTTTGGTATTTCAAATATACAGTGCCTTGAAAAATTATTCGCACCCCTTGAAAATTTCCACATGTTGTCATGTTACAACCAAAAAAACGTAAATGTATATTATTGGGATTTTATGTGATAGACCAACACAAAGTGGCACAGAATTGTGAAGTGGAAGGAAAATGATCAATGGTTTTCAAATTTATTTTTACAAATAAATATCTGTTATCTGAAAAGTGTGGCGTGCATTTGTACTAAGCCTCCCTGAGTCAATACTTTGTAGAACCCCCTTTCACTGCAATTACAGCTGCAAGTCTTTTTGGATATGTCTCTACCAGCTTTGCACATCTAGAGAGTGACATTTTTGCCCATTCGTCTTTGCAAAATAGCTCAAGCTCTGTCAGATTGGATGGAGAGCGTCTGTAAAGAGCAGTTTTTAAGTCTTGCCACAGATTCTCAATTGGATTTAGGTCTGGACTTTGACTGGGCCATTCTAACACATAGGTATGCTTTGATCTAAACCATTCCATTGTTGCTCTGGCTGTATGTTTAGGGTCGTTATCCTGCTGTTCTTTTGCAGACTCTACCAGGTTTTCTTCTAAGATTGCCCTGTATTTGGCTCCGACCAGCTTCCCTGTCCCTGCTGAAGAAAAGCATCCCCACAACATGATACTGCCACCACCATTTTTCACGGTGGGGATGGAGGGTGATGTGCAGTGTTAGTTTTCCACCACACTTAGCGTTTTGCTTTTATGTCAAAAAGTTAAATTTTTGGTCTCATTTGACCAGAGCACCTTATTCCACGATTGCTGTGTCCCCCACATGGCTTCTCACAAACTGCAAATGGGACTTCTTATGGCTTTCTTCTTGCCACTGTTCCATAAAGGTCCGATTTGTGGAGTGCACCACTAAGGGTCCTTTCACACGGGGCGGATCAGTGCTGATCCGCCCGTGGATATCCGCTTGCTCAGCGGGGATCGCCGGAGTGATCTCCGCTGAGCAGGAAGATGACAGGTCCGTCTCTGCACACAGCGCAGGGACGGGCCTGTCAGAGCGCCGCTCTCCCCTATGGGAGATCGGGTGACGACGGACCGTAGAGTCCGTCGTCATCCGATGCGCTCTGCAGACGGATGAAAAAATAGGGTTTTCCTCCGTCTGCAGAAACGGACCATAGCGGACACGGACAAGATCGGGTGTCAGCGGATGCTCATCCGCTGACACCCGCTATCCCATAGGGATACATGTATGTCCGTTTTTCTTCCTAAAACGGAAGGATGAAAAACATACGGACCGTCCATGTGAAAGAGCCCTAATAATTGTCCTGTGGACAGATTCTCCCCCCTGAGCTGTGGATCTCTGCAGCTCCTCCAGAGTTACCATGGGTCTCTTGGCTGCTTCTCTGATTAACTACTTAAGGACCGACCCTCTTTTTTTGCTAGAAAATTACTTAGAACCCCCAAACATTATATATTTTTTTTTTCTAACACCCTAGAGAATAAAATGGCAGTTGTTGCAATACTTTCTGTCACACCGTATTTGCGCAGCGGTCTTACAAGCGCACTTTTTTCGAAAAAATACACTTTTTTTTCAAATAAACAAACAGTAAAGTTAGATCAATTTCTTTTATATTGTGAAAGATAATGTTACGCCGAGTAAATTGATACCGAACATGTAACGCTTCAAAATTGCGCCTGCTCGTGGAATGCCAACAAACCTTTACCCCTAAAAATCTCCATAGGCGACGTTAAAAAATTCTATAGGTTGCATGTCTTGAGTTACAGAGGAGGTCTAGGGCTAGAATTATTGCTCTCACTCTACCGATCACAGCAATATCTCACGTGTGTGGTTTGAACACCATTTTCATATGCGTTTGCTACTCACGTATGCGTTCGCTTCTGCACGTGAGCTTGGCGGGACGGGGCACATTTAAAAAATAATTTTCTTTTCTTATTCATTTTACCTTTTATTTTTTATTTTTACACTGTTCTTTGAAAAAAAAAATTGTGTCACTTTTATTCCTATTACAAGGAATGTAAACACCTTGTAATAGAAAAAAAGCATGACAGAACCTCTTAAATAGGGATGAGCCGAACAGGTTCGGTTCGCACCAGAACCTTCGAACGGACCGAAAGTTTGCGCGAATTTTCGAACCCTATTCGTTATAATGGACGCGAACGTTCGAAATCAAAATTGCTAATTACAACGGCCAATATGCATGTTAATGTCATAAAACAGGTTTGGGGACCCGGGTCCTGCCCCAGGGGACATATATCAATGCAAAAAGAACTTTTAAAAACTAACGTTTTTTCGGGAGCAGTCATTTTAATGATGCATAAAGTGAAAAAAAAAAAGTGAAATATTCCTTTAAATATGGTACCTGGGGGGTGTCTGAAGTATGCCTGTGAAGTGGCATGTGTTTCCCGTGTTTAGAACTGTCCTTGCACAAAATGACATTTGTAAAGGAAATAAAGAAGCCATTTAAAACCACTTGCGGCTTTAATGTCATGTCTTGTCCTGGCCGCCATATGGCTGAAAATCCTTGAGAAAAATGGCATGGCTACCCCATCACCCCCCCCCCCCGCCCCAGCCCCTTTGGGTCTTGTATGGATATTAAGGGGGACCCCGCACCCAAAATAAAACCCTATACCTACAACCCTATATACTCTGAACAGCAGTATATAGGTGATGCAAACAAGACATGGACTGTAGGTTTGTTCTTAAGTAGAATCTGAACAGGTACATTATGAAGTGTAGCTCCATCCCAAAAAAATATATTTTTAAGCTTTTTGGAGAACATAGGGAGGGGTTATCACCCCTGTAACATTTGCTGTCTTTGCACATCTGTTCAGAACATTTCACCTCACTTTCCGTCCCAATGACAAATGTTTTTGGAAAAGTGGGGTTTTAATTGAAACAAGGATTGGTGATAAAGCATCAGTAGAGAGGAGATACCTTTTTCCCAAATTAAATCTAACAGGATAGAATTTCCCTTCCTAGGGGTAGATTTCCTCTCACTTCCTGTTTTCTCTTTCCGTTTGCAAGTAGGAGTCGTTTGTAAGTTGGATGTTTGAAAGTAGGGGCCTGCCGTATATACTCTGCAGAAATTTGCCCTATTAGATGTTGGTGTAGCCACAACACTGTAAGCCCTCACAGTTACTCTTGGTGGGCACAGGAATGGGCCCTGCTGTGAGTTATTAGATCAAGATTTGTAATTGCATGCACCTGTTGAACAGGGCAGAAAAATTGGGCCTTTGGTGGTGGTGGTGGTGGTGGTGGACGGTGTTGCCACAAGACTGTAAGCCCTCACAGTTACTCTTGGTGGGCGCAGGAATGGGCCCTGCTGTGAGTTATTAGATCAAGATTTGTAATTGCATGCACCCGTTGAACCGGGCAGAAAAATTCGGCCTTTGGTGGTGGTGGTGGTGGTGGTGGACGGTGTTGCCACAAGACTGTAAGCCCTCACAGTTACTCTTGGTGGGTGCAGGAATGGGCCCTGCTGTGAGTTATTAGATCAAGATTTGTAATTACACGCCCCTGTTAAACAGGGGCTGAAAAATTGTGCCTTAGGCATTGGTGCTGGTGCCACAACACTGCAACCCCTCACAGATACTGTACTCTGAGCACAGCAATGAGACCTGTTGCAAAGCATTGCCTAAAAATTGTAATTACACGCCCCAACAGGGCTGAAAAATTGTGCCTTAGGCACTGGTGCTGGTGCCACAACACTGCAACCCCTCACAGATACTGTACTTGGAGCACAGCAGTCAGACATGTTGCGAAGCATTTTTTTTAAAAAATGTAATTACACGCCCCTGTTATACAGGGGCTGAAAAATTGTGCCTTAGGCACTGGTGCTGGATCCACAACACTGCAACCCCTCACAGATACTGTACTCTGAGCACAGCAATGAGACCTGTTGCAAAGCATTGCCTAAAAATTGTAATTACACGCCCCAACAGGGGCTGAAAAATTGTGCCTTAGGCACTGGTGCTGGTGCCACAACACTGCAACCCCTCACAGATACTGTACTTGGAGCACAGCAGTCACACTTGTTGCAAAGCATTTTTTTAAAAAACTGTAATTACACGCCCCTGTTATACAGGGGCTGAAAAATTGTGCCTTAGGCACTGGTGTGGTGGCATGGATCATTGAGGAGGAGGAAGAGGATAGTCAGTGAAAATAACAGGACTCAGCATCAGCATAGGCAGTCTTGAAGGGATGTGACATTATAAATTATTCAGTTATATCCGCTTCAGGTGCCTGGTAGCTGGTGGTGATCCAAGACTGATTCATTTTTATGAAGGTCAGTCGATCAACCGAGTCGGTGGACAGGCGCACCCTGTGATCGGTGACAAATCCTCCAGCAGCACTGAATGTGCTTTCGGAAAGAACGCTGGATGCAGGACAGGCCAGTAGCTCAATTGCATACTGTGCAAGCTCTGGCCAGTGATCCATCCTCAGGACCCAGTAAGCCAGAGGATTTTCGGTGGGAAAGGTGTCCAAGTCTGACCTTGCCCCTAGGTATTCCTGCACCATGTATATCAGACGCTGGCGATGGTTGCTGGAACCGATCATACCTTGGGGCTGCGGACTAAAAAATTGTCTGAACGCATCGGTCAGACGTCCACCTTCCCCACCGCTCCTTCTGCTACTGACCGAAGCCTCAGCAACTCGTCGTCCAGGACCAGGAGTTTGTAACCTCCCAGTTTCTGGGAACGCGTTGCACAGACCTTTCTGCAAGGCCTCCCTGAGATGTCTCATCCTCTGCTCCCTCTGCGACGGCAAGATAAGGTCCGCAACCTTACCCTTGTACCGTGGATCAAGGAGTGTGGCCAGCCAGTAATGGTCCATCTCCTTGATCCGAAGAACACGAGGATCCTTCCGCAGGCTTTGCAGGATCAGGGAGGCCATGCTACCTAGGTTAGCTGAGGCATTCGGTCCGGAGTCTTCTGGGTCACTGAGGACGACATGATCGCCAGCCACCTCCTCCCAGCCACACACAAGTCCACTGGTTTGTTGGGACTGTACATCATCCCTAAAAGACTGCTGCTGCTGATGCTGAGTGCCAGGCTCCACCTCCATGCTCACACAATCCTCCTCCTCCTCCTCCTCCTCATCCTCCTTCCTGTGTGATGGGTGGGACAGAAGGAACACTGTCTGGATAAAGGGGGCCTTGAGAGGCAAGGAAGTCCTCCTCTTCCTGCCTCTGTTCTGCCTCAAGTGCCCTGTCCATTATCCCACGCAGCGTATGCTCCAACAGGTGGACAAGAGGTACAGTGTCACTGATGCATGCACTGTCACTGCTCACCATCCTCGTGGCCTCCTCAAATGGTGAGAGGACAGTGCATGCATCCCTGATCATGCTCCACTGGCGTGGGGAAAAAAAGCCAAGCTCCCCTGACCCTGTCCTGGTGCCGTAGTCGCAAAGGTACTCATTGATGGCCCTCTGCTGCGTGTGCAGTCGCTGCAGCATGGCCAACGTTGAGTTCCACCTGGTGGGCATGTCACATATTAGGCGGTTCTTGGGCAGGTTCAGCTCCTTTTGCAGCTCAGTCAGCCAAGCACTGGCATTATAAGATCGTCGGAAATGCACACAGACTTTCCTGGCCTGCCTCAGGACATCCTGTAAGCCTGGGTACCTGCCCAAGAACCGCTGCACCACCAGGTTGAGGACGTGAGCCATACAGGGCACATGGGTGAGTTGCCCCTGTCGCAGGGCGGAGAGGAGGTTGGTGCCATTGTCAGAAACCACCATTCCTGGCTTAAGCTGGCGTGGCGTCAACCACCTCTCGGCCTGCCCCTGCAGAGCTGCCAGAACCTCTGCCCCAGTGTGGCTCCTGTCCCCCAAACACACCAGCGCAAGCACGGCATGGCATTTTTTTGCCTGCGTACTCACGTAGCCCCTTGTACGCCTACGGAGCACCGCTGGTTCCGAGGACAGAGCACTGGAGGAAGAAGAAGAGGAGGGGGTGGAGGAGAGAGGTGTGTCACAACCAGTAGTAGCATTTTGGAGGCGTGGTGGCGGAACAACCTCCAACACTACTGCACCTTGTCCTGCATCCCTCCCAGCTGCCAATAGAGTGACCCAATGGGCCGTGAAAGAAAGATAACGTCCCTGTCCATGCCTGCTGGACCATGAGTCAGCGGTAATATGCACCTTACCGCTGACCGCCCTGTCCAGCGAGGCATGGACATTGCCTTCCACATGCCGGTAGAGAGACGGAATCGCCTTCCGTGAGAAAAAGTGGCGTTTGGGAACCTGCCACTGAGGAACCGCACATTGAACAAACTCACGGAAGGGGGCCGAGTCTACCAACTGAAAAGGCAGCAGTTGAAGTGCTAGCAATTTAGCCAAGCTAGCATTCAACCGCTGGGCATGTGGATGGCTGGGAGTATACTTCTTTCGACGGTCCAGCAGCTGGGGCAGGGAAATTTGCCTGCTACAATCGGACGTCGGTGTACTGCAAGTACTTGGTTGTGACACACCTAATTCTACACCTTCAGTCCTCTCAGAGCAGCTTTCAGAGAGGACTGAAGATATAGTGGGGATGGAGATCCCAGCTGATGAGGAGCAAGGAGAGGTCCGCTTTGTTCTTTGGTGTGGGTCTTTTATGTGTGCTTGCCAACGAGCTGCATGGCAGGTCGACATATGTCTGCTCATGCTTGTGGTGCCCAAGCGGCTGATGTTTTGGCCACGCGAGATACGCTTGAGACAAATATTGCAAATAGCAGTGGTGCGATCTGATGCACTCGTCTCAAAAAAGGCCCACACAAAAGAACTTTTGTGATAACGTGCAGAGGCAGCGCCCTGCACAGGCGGAGCTCTGCAGTCTGATACAGTTGGTGTGCTGGCCTGTAGCTGGCCTCCAGGGGGCATCCTGCCTCGTTGGACATGTGACGCCGCATCCTCCTCCTCCTCCTCTCTCCCCTTCAGGCACCCACGTGGAGTCAGTGACCTCATCATCCCCTCCCTCTTCACCACTAGAGCAAACCTGGCAGTAAGCTGCAGCTGGTGGAACAGTACTGCCAGATTTCTGTCCTTCAGCATCCCCTCTCTCTGCGCGCACACTACTGCCTTCCTCAAGCTGGGTATCATCATCAGAGCCTTCGAATCGTTGGGCATCCTCCTGGAGCATGTACCCAACACTGTGCTCAAACAGTTCGGGGGACTCCTCAGGAGGACATGGTGGGTCTAGGGAAGGGGTGGCTGATGATGCCATTGAGTACGCGTTGGCAGCTGCTCTGCCAGTACCCTGAGCCTGGGTGAGAGAGGATGAGGAGGATGAGGAGGGCTTGGTCATCCATTCTACCAAGCCTTCGGCATGATGCGGCTCAACATGTCCAGCTGCCGAAAACAAAGACAAGCGTGTCCCATGGCCACGTGCTGATGACGATGCACGACCACGTCCACGACCAGCACTGTTGTCTCTAGAAACAGAGCCTGCTTGCCCTGTGTTCTTGCCTCGGCACGGTCTGCCTCTCCTTGGCGGTCTTCGAGCCATTGTAGTCGGTAGTGTATATTGTATAAAAAATAGAGCTCCTATGTGTGCTCACAACACACTGTAGGTCCTATGGGTGCTGACACTAACACACTATAGGTACTATGTGTGCTGCTGACAAGAAAATATAGGAGCTATGTGTGCTGCCACAAACACACTATAAGTCCTATGGGTGCTGCTGACACAAAGACACTATAGGTACTATATGTGTGCTGCTGACAAGAAAATATAGGAGCTATGTGTGCTGCCACAAACACACTATAAGTCCTATGGGTGCTGCTGACACAAAGACACTGTAGGTACTATATGTGTGCTGCTGTTAAGAAAATATAGGAGCTATGTGTGCTGCCACAAACACACTATAAGTCCTATGGGTGCTGCTGACACAAAGACACTATAGGTACTATATGTGTGCTGCTGTCAAGAAAATATAGGAGCTATGTGTGCTGCCACAAACACACTATAAGTCCTATGGGTGCTGCTGACACAAAGACACTATAGGTACTATATGTGTGCTGCTGTCAAGAAAATATAGGAGCTATGTGTGCTGCCACAAACACACTATAAGTCCTATGGGTGCTGCTGACACAAAGACACTATAGGTACTATATGTGTGCTGCTGTCAAGAAAATATAGGAGCTATGTGTGCTGCCACAAACACACTATAAGTCCTATGGGTGCTGCTGACACAAAGACACTATAGGTACTATATGTGTGCTGCTGACAAGAAAATATAGGAGCTATGTGTGCTGCCACAAAACACACTATAAGTCCTATGGGTGCTGCTGACACAAAGACACTATAGGTACTATATGTGTGCCGCTGACAAGAAAATATAGGAGCTATGTGTGCTGCCACAAACACACTATAAGTCCTATGGGTGCTGCTGACACAAAGACACTATAGGTACTATATGTGTGCTGCTGTCAAGAAAATATAGGAGCTATGTGTGCTGTCACAAACACACTATAAGTCCTATGGGTGCTTCTGATACAAAGACACTGTAGGTACTATATGTGTGCTGCTGTCAAGAAAATATAGGAGCTATGTGTGCTGCCACAAACACACTATAAGTCCTATGGGTGCTGCTGACACAAAGACACTATAGGTACTATATGTGTGCTGCTGACAAGAAAATATAGGAGCTATGTGTGCTGCCACAAACACACTATAAGTCCTATGGGTGCTGCTGACACAAAGACACTATAGGTACTATATGTGTGCTGCTGACAAGAAAATATAGGAGCTATGTGTGCTGCCACAAACACACTATAAGTCCTATGGGTGCTGCTGACACAAATACACTATAGGTACTATATGTGTGCTGCTGACAAGAAAATATAGGAGCTATGTGTGCTGCCACAAACACACTATAAGTCCTATGGGTGCTGCTGACACAAAGACACTATAGGTACTATATGTGTGCTGCTGTCAAGAAAATATAGGAGCTATGTGTGCTGCCACAAACACACTATAAGTCCTATGGGTGCTGCTGACACAAATACACTATAGGTACTATATGTGTGCTGCTGTCAAGAAAATATAGGAGCTATGTGTGCTGCCACAAACACACTATAAGTCCTATGGGTGCTGCTGACACAAAGACACTGTAGGTACTATATGTGTGCTGCTGACAAGAAAATATAGGAGCTATGTGTGCTGCCACAAACACACTATAAGTCCTATGGGTGCTGCTGACACAAAGACACTATAGGTACTATATGTGTGCTGCTGTCAAGAAAATATAGGAGCTATGTGTGCTGCCACAAACACACTATAAGTCCTATGGGTGCTGCTGACACAAAGACACTATAGGTACTATATGTGTGCTGCTGTCAAGAAAATATAGGAGCTATGTGTGCTGCCACAAACACACTATAAGTCCTATGGGTGCTGCTGACACAAAGACACTATAGGTACTATATGTGTGCTGCTGTCAAGAAAATATAGGAGCTATGTGTGCTGCCACAAACACACTATAAGTCCTATGGGTGCTGCTGACACAAAGACACTATAGGTACTATATGTGTGCTGCTGTCAAGAAAATATAGGAGCTATGTGTGCTGCCACAAACACACTATAAGTCCTATGGGTGCTGCTGACACAAAGACACTATAGGTACTATATGTGTGCCGCTGACAAGAAAATATAGGAGCTATGTGTGCTGCCACAAACACACTATAAGTCCTATGGGTGCTGCTGACACAAAGACACTATAGGTACTATATGTGTGCTGCTGACAAGAAAATATAGGAGCTATGTGTGCTGTCACAAACACACTATAAGTCCTATGGGTGCTTCTGATACAAAGACACTGTAGGTACTATATGTGTGCTGCTGACAAGAAAATATAGGAGCTATGTGTGCTGCCACAAACACACTATAAGTCCTATGGGTGCTGCTGACACAAAGACACTATAGGTACTATATGTGTGCTGCTGACAAGAAAATATAGGAGCTATGTGTGCTGCCACAAACACACTATAAGTCCTATGGGTGCTGCTGACACAAAGACACTATAGGTACTATATGTGTGCTGCTGACAAGAAAATATAGGAGCTATGTGTGCTGCCACAAACACACTATAAGTCTTATGGGTGCTGCTGACACAAAGACACTATAGGTACTATATGTGTGCTGCTGTCAAGAAAATATAGGAGCTATGTGTGCTGCCACAAACACACTATAAGTCCTATGGGTGCTGCTGACACAAAGACACTATAGGTACTATATGTGTGCTGCTGACAAGAAAATATAGGAGCTATGTGTGCTGCCACAAACACACTATAAGTCCTATGGGTGCTGCTGACACAAAGACACTATAGGTACTATATGTGTGCTGCTGTCAAGAAAATATAGGAGCTATGTGTGCTGCCACAAACACACTATAAGTCCTATGGGTGCTGCTGACACAAAGACACTATAGGTACTATATGTGTGCTGCTGTCAAGAAAATATAGGAGCTATGTGTGCTGCCACAAACACACTATAAGTCCTATGGGTGCTGCTGACACAAAGACACTGTAGGTACTATATGTGTGCTGCTGTCAAGAAAATATAGGAGCTATGTGTGCTGCCACAAACACACTATAAGTCCTATGGGTGCTGCTGACACAAAGACACTATAGGTACTATATGTGTGCTGCTGTCAAGAAAATATAGGAGCTATGTGTGCTGCCACAAACACACTATAAGTCCTATGGGTGCTGCTGACAAAAAGACACTATAGGTACTATATGTGTGCTGCTGTCAAGAAAATATAGGAGCTATGTGTGCTGCCACAAACACACTATAAGTCCTATGGGTGCTGCTGACACAAATACACTATAGGTACTATATGTGTGCTGCTGTCAAGAAAATATAGGAGCTATGTGTGCTGCCACAAACACACTATAAGTCCTATGGGTGCTGCTGACACAAAGACACTATAGGTACTATATGTGTGCTGCTGTCAAGAAAATATAGGAGCTATGTGTGCTGCCACAAACACACTATAAGTCCTATGGGTGCTGCTGACACAAATACACTATAGGTACTATATGTGTGCTGCTGTCAAGAAAATATAGGAGCTATGTGTGCTGCCACAAACACACTATAAGTCCTATGGGTGCTGCTGACACAAAGACACTGTAGGTACTATATGTGTGCTGCTGTCAAGAAAATATAGGAGCTATGTGTGCTGCCACAAACACACTATAAGTCCTATGGGTGCTGCTGACACAAAGACACTATAGGTACTATATGTGTGCTGCTGTCAAGAAAATATAGGAGCTATGTGTGCTGCCACAAACACACTATAAGTCCTATGGGTGCTGCTGACACAAAGACACTATAGGTACTATATGTGTGCTGCTGTCAGAAAATATAGGAGCTATGTGTGCTGCCACAAACACACTATAAGTCCTATGGGTGCTGCTGACACAAAGACACTATAGGTACTATATGTGTGCTGCTGACAAGAAAAATATAGGAGCTATGTGTGCTGCCACAAACACACTATAAGTCCTATGGGTGCTGCTGACACAAAGACACTATAGGTACTATATGTGTGCTGCTGTCAAGAAAATATAGGAGCTATGTGTGCTGCCACAAACACACTATAAGTCCTATGGGTGCTGCTGACACAAAGACACTATAGGTACTATATGTGTGCCGCTGACAAGAAAATATAGGAGCTATGTGTGCTGCCACAAACACACTATAAGTCCTATGGGTGCTGCTGACACAAAGACACTATAGGTACTATATGTGTGCTGCTGTCAAGAAAATATAGGAGCTATGTGTGCTGCCACAAACACACTATAAGTCCTATGGGTGCTTCTGATACAAAGACACTGTAGGTACTATATGTGTGCTGCTGTCAAGAAAATATAGGAGCTATGTGTGCTGCCACAAACACACTATAAGTCCTATGGGTGCTGCTGACACAAAGACACTATAGGAGCTATGTGTGCTGCTGACAAGAAACTATAGGAGCTATGTGTGCTGCCACAAACACACTATAAGTCCTATGGGTGCTGCTGACACAAAGACACTATAGGTACTATATGTGTGCTGCTGTCAAGAAAATATAGGAGCTATGTGTGCTGCCACAAACACACTATAAGTCCTATGGGTGCTGCTGACACAAAGACACTATAGGTACTATATGTGTGCTGCTGTCAAGAAAATATAGGAGCTATGTGTGCTGCCACAAACACACTATAAGTCCTATGGGTGCTGCTGACACAAAGACACTGTAGGTACTATATGTGTGCTGCTGTCAAGAAAATATAGGAGCTATGTGTGCTGCCACAAACACACTATAAGTCCTATGGGTGCTGCTGACACAAAGACACTATAGGTACTATATGTGTGCTGCTGTCAAGAAAATATAGGAGCTATGTGTGCTGCCACAAACACACTATAAGTCCTATGGGTGCTGCTGACACAAAGACACTATAGGTACTATATGTGTGCTGCTGACAAGAAAATATAGGAGCTATGTGTGCTGCCACAAACACACTATAAGTCCTATGGGTGCTGCTGACACAAAGACACTATAGGTACTATATGTGTGCTGCTGTCAAGAAAATATAGGAGCTATGTGTGCTGCCACAAACACACTATAAGTCCTATGGGTGCTGCTGACACAAAGACACTATAGGTACTATATGTGTGCTGCTGTCAAGAAAATATAGGAGCTATGTGTGCTGCCACAAACACACTATAAGTCCTATGGGTGCTGCTGACACAAAGACACTATAGGTCTATATGTGTGCTGCTGACAAGAAAATTTAGGAGCTATGTGTGCTGCCACAAACACACTATAAGTCCTATGGGTGCTGCTGACACAAAGACACTATAGGTACTATATGTGTGCTGCTGTCAAGAAAATATAGGAGCTATGTGTGCTGCCACAAACACACTATAAGTCCTATGGGTGTGCTGCTGACACAAAGACACTATAGGTACTATATGTGTGCTGCTGACAAGAAAATATAGGAGCTATGTGTGCTGCCACAAACACACTATAAGTCCTATGGGTGCTGCTGACACAAAGACACTATAGGTACTATATGTGTGCTGCTGTCAAGAAAATATAGGAGCTATGTGTGCTGCCACAAACACACTATAAGTCCTATGGGTGCTGCTGACACAAAGACACTATAGGTACTATATGTGTGCTGCTGTCAAGAAAATATAGGAGCTATGTGTGCTGCCACAAACACACTATAAGTCCTATGGGTGCTGCTGACACAAAGACACTATAGGTACTATATGTGTGCTGCTGACAAGAAAATATAGGAGCTATGTGTGCTGCCACAAACACACTATAAGTCCTATGGGTGCTGCTGACACAAAGACACTATAGGTACTATATGTGTGCTGCTGACAAGAAAATATAGGAGCTATGTGTGCTGCCACAAAACACACTATAAGTCCTATGGGTGCTTCTGACACAAAGACACTATAGGTACTATATGTGTGCTGCTGTCAAGAAAATATAGGAGCTATGTGTGCTGCCACAAACACACTATAAGTCCTATGGGTGCTGCTGACACAAAGACACTATAGGTACTATATGTGTGCTGCTGTCAAGAAAATATAGGAGCTATGTGTGCTGCCACAAACACACTATAAGTCCTATGGGTGCTGCTGACACAAAGACACTATAGGTACTATATGTGTGCTGCTGTCAAGAAAATATATAGGAGCTATGTGTGCTGCCACAAACACACTATAAGTCCTATGGGTGCTGCTGACACAAAGACACTATAGGTACTATATGTGTGCTGCTGTCAAGAAAATATAGGAGCTATGTGTGCTGCCACAAACACACTATAAGTCCTATGGGTGCTGCTGACACAAAGACACTATAGGTACTATATGTGTGCTGCTGTCAAGAAAATATAGGAGCTATGTGTGCTGCCACAAACACACTATAAGTCCTATGGGTGCTGCTGACACAAAGACACTATAGGTACTATATGTGTGCTGCTGAGAAGAAAATATAGGAGCTATGTGTGCTGCCACAAACACACTATAAGTCCTATGGGTGCTGCTGACACAAAGACACTATAGGTACTATATGTGTGCTGCTGTCAAGAAAATATAGGAGCTATGTGTGCTGCCACAAACACACTATAAGTCCTATGGGTGCTGCTGACACAAAGACACTATAGGTACTATATGTGTGCTGCTGTCAAGAAAATATAGGAGCTATGTGTGCTGCCACAAACACACTATAAGTCCTATGGGTGCTGCTGACACAAAGACACTATAGGTACTATATGTGTGCTGCTGTCAAGAAAATATAGGAGCTATGTGTGCTGCCACAAACACACTATAAGTCCTATGGGTGCTGCTGACACAAAGACACTATAGGTACTATATGTGTGCTGCTGTCAAGAAAATATAGGAGCTATGTGTGCTGCCACAAACCCACTATAAGTCCTATGGGTGCTGCTGACACAAAGACACTATAGGTACTATATGTGTGCTGCTGACAAGAAAATATAGGAGCTATGTGTGCTGCCACAAACACACTATAAGTCCTATGGGTGCTGCTGACACAAAGACACTATAGGTACTATATGTGTGCTGCTGACAAGAAAATATAGGAGCTATGTGTGCTGCCACAAACACAATAAGTCCTATGGGTGCTGCTGACACAAAGACACTTTAGGTACTATATGTGTGCTGCAGTCAAGAAAATATAGGAGCTATGTGTGCTGCCACAAACACACTATAAGTCCTATGGGTGCTGCTGACACAAAGACACTATAGGTACTATATGTGTGCTGCTGACAAGAAAATATAGGAGCTATGTGTGCTGCCACAAACACACTATAAGTCCTATGGGTGCTGCTGACACAAAGACACTATAGGTACTATATGTGTGCTGCTGTCAAGAAAATATAGGAGCTATGTGTGCTGCCACAAACACACTATAAGTCCTATGGGTGCTGCTGACACAAAGACACTATAGGTACTATATGTGTGCTGCTGTCAAGAAAATATAGGAGCTATGTGTGCTGCCACAAACACACTATAAGTCCTATGGGTGCTGCTGACACAAAGACACTATAGGTACTATATGTGTGCTGCTGTCAAGAAAATATAGGAGCTATGTGTGCTGCCACAAACACACTATAAGTCCTATGGGTGCTTCTGACACAAAGACACTATAGGTACTATATGTGTGCTGCTGTCAAGAAAATATAGGAGCTATGTGTGCTGCCACAAACACACTATAAGTCCTATGGGTGCTGCTGACACAAAGACACTATAGGTACTATATGTGTGCTGCTGACAAGAAAATATAGGAGCTATGTGTGCTGCCACAAACACACTATAAGTCCTATGGGTGCTGCTGACACAAAGACACTATAGGTACTATATGTGTGCTGCTGACAAGAAAATATAGGAGCTATGTGTGCTGCCACAAACACACTATAAGTCCTATGGGTGCTGCTGACACAAAGACACTATAGGTACTATATGTGTGTGCTGCTGACAAGAAAATATAGGAGCTATGTGTGCTGCCACAAACACACTATAAGTCCTATGGGTGCTGCTGACACAAAGACACTATAGGTACTATATGTGTGCTGCTGTCAAGAAAATATAGGAGCTATGTGTGCTGCCACAAACACACTATAAGTCCTATGGGTGCTGCTGACACAAAGACACTATAGGTACTATATGTGTGCTGCTGTCAAGAAAATATAGGAGCTATGTGTGCTGCCACAAACACACTATAAGTCCTATGGGTGCTGCTGACACAAAGACACTATAGGTACTATATGTGTGCTGCTGACAAGAAAATATAGGAGCTATGTGTGCTGCCACAAACACACTATAAGTCCTATGGGTGCTGCTGACACAAAGACACTATAGGTACTATATGTGTGCTGCTGTCAAGAAAATATAGGAGCTATGTGTGCTGCCACAAACACACTATAAGTCCTATGGGTGCTGCTGACACAAAGACACTATAGGTACTATATGTGTGCTGCTGTCAAGAAAATATAGGAGCTATGTGTGCTGCCACAAACACACTATAAGTCCTATGGGTGCTGCTGACACAAAGACACTATAGGTACTATATGTGTGCTGCTGTCAAGAAAATATAGGAGCTATGTGTGCTGCCACAAACACACTATAAGTCCTATGGGTGCTGCTGACACAAAGACACTATAGGTACTATATGTGTGCTGCTGTCAAGAAAATATAGGAGCTATGTGTGCTGCCACAAACACACTATAAGTCCTATGGGTGCTGCTGACACAAAGACACTATAGGTACTATATGTGTGCTGCTGACAAGAAAATATAGGAGCTATGTGTGCTGCCACAAACACACTATAAGTCCTATGGGTGCTGCTGACACAAAGACACTATAGGTACTATATGTGTGCTGCTGACAAGAAAATATAGGAGCTATGTGTGCTGCCACAAACACACTATAAGTCCTATGGGTGCTGCTGACACAAAGACACTATAGGTACTATATGTGTGCTGCTGTCAAGAAAATATAGGAGCTATGTGTGCTGCCACAAACACACTATAAGTCCTATGGGTGCTGCTGACACAAAGACACTATAGGTACTATATGTGTGCTGCTGTCAAGAAAATATAGGAGCTATGTGTGCTGCCACAAACACACTATAAGTCCTATGGGTGCTGCTGACACAAAGACACTATAGGTACTATATGTGTGCTGCTGACAAGAAAATATAGGAGCTATGTGTGCTGCCACAAACACACTATAAGTCCTATGGGTGCTGCTGACACAAAGACACTATAGGTACTATATGTGTGCTGCTGACAAGAAAATATAGGAGCTATGTGTGCTGCCACAAACACACACTATATAAGTCCTATGGGTGCTGCTGACACAAAGACACTATAGGTACTATATGTGTGCTGCTGACAAGAAAATATAGGAGCTATGTGTGCTGCCACAAACACACTATAAGTCCTATGGGTGCTGCTGACACAAAGACACTATAGGTACTATATGTGTGCTGCTGTCAAGAAAATATAGGAGCTATGTGTGCTGCCACAAACACACTATAAGTCCTATGGGTGCTGCTGACACAAAGACACTATAGGTACTATATGTGTGCTGCTGTCAAGAAAATATAGGAGCTATGTGTGCTGCCACAAACACACTATAAGTCCTATGGGTGCTGCTGACACAAAGACACTATAGGTACTATATGTGTGCTGCTGACAAGAAAATATAGGAGCTATGTGTGCTGCCACAAACACACTATAAGTCCTATGGGTGCTGCTGACACAAAGACACTATAGGTACTATATGTGTGCTGCTGACAAGAAAATATAGGAGCTATGTGTGCTGCCACAAACACACTATAAGTCCTATGGGTGCTGCTGACACAAAGACACTATAGGTACTATATGTGTGCTGCTGTCAAGAAAATATAGGAGCTATGTGTGCTGCCACAAACACACTATAAGTCCTATGGGTGCTGCTGACACAAAGACACTATAGGTACTATATGTGTGCTGCTGTCAAGAAAATATATAGGAGCTATGTGTGCTGCCACAAACACACTATAAGTCCTATGGGTGCTGCTGACACAAAGACACTATAGGTACTATATGTGTGCTGCTGTCAAGAAAATATAGGAGCTATGTGTGCTGCCACAAACACACTATAAGTCCTATGGGTGCTGCTGACACAAAGACACTATAGGTACTATATGTGTGCTGCTGTCAAGAAAATATAGGAGCTATGTGTGCTGCCACAAACACACTATAAGTCCTATGGGTGCTGCTGACACAAAGACTCTATAGGTACTATATGTGTGCTGCTGACAAGAAAATATAGGAGCTATGTGTGCTGCCACAAACACACTATAAGTCCTATGGGTGCTGCTGACACAAAGACACTATAGGTACTATATGTGTGCTGCTGACAAGAAAATATAGGAGCTATGTGTGCTGCCACAAACACACTATAAGTCCTATGGGTGCTGCTGACACAAAGACACTATAGGTACTATATGTGTGCTGCTGTCAAGAAAATATAGGAGCTATGTGTGCTGCCACAAACACACTATAAGTCCTATGGGTGCTGCTGACACAAAGACACTTTAGGTACTTTATGTGTGCTGCTGTCAAGAAAATATAGGAGCTATGTGTGCTGCCACAAACACACTATAAGTCCTATGGGTGCTGCTGACACAAAGACACTATAGGTACTATATGTGTGCTGCTGACAAGAAAATATAGGAGCTATGTGTGCTGCCACAAACACACTATAAGTCCTATGGGTGCTGCTGACACAAAGACACTATAGGTACTATATGTGTGCTGCTGACAAGAAAATATAGGAGCTATGTGTGCTGCCACAAACACACTATAAGTCCTATGGGTGCTGCTGACACAAAGACACTATAGGTACTATATGTGTGCTGCTGACAAGAAAATATAGGAGCTATGTGTGCTGCCACAAACACACTATAAGTCCTATGGGTGCTGCTGACACAAAGACACTATAGGTACTATATGTGTGCTGCTGTCAAGAAAATATAGGAGCTATGTGTGCTGCCACAAACACACTATAAGTCCTATGGGTGCTGCTGACACAAAGACACTTTAGGTACTATATGTGTGCTGCTGACAAGAAAATATAGGAGCTATGTGTGCTGCCACAAACACACTATAAGTCCTATGGGTGCTGCTGACACAAAGACACTGTAGGTACTATATGTGTGCTGCTGTCAAGAAAATATAGGAGCTATGTGTGCTGCCACAAACACACTATAAGTCCTATGGGTGCTGCTGACACAAAGACACTATAGGTACTATATGTGTGCTGCTGTCAAGAAAATATAGGAGCTATGTGTGCTGCCACAAACACACTATAAGTCCTATGGGTGCTGCTGACACAAAGACACTATAGGTACTATATGTGTGCTGCTGTCAAGAAAATATAGGAGCTATGTGTGCTGCCACAAACACACTATAAGTCCTATGGGTGCTGCTGACACAAAGACACTATAGGTACTATGTGTGCTGCTGTCAAGAAAATATAGGAGCTATGTGTGCTGCCACAAACACACTATAAGTCCTATGGGTGCTGCTGACACAAAGACACTATAGGTACTTTATGTGTGCTGCTGTCAAGAAAATATAGGAGCTATGTGTGCTGCCACAAACACACTATAAGTCCTATGGGTGCTGCTGACACAAAGACACTATAGGTACTATATGTGTGCTGCTGTCAAGAAAATATAGGAGCTATGTGTGCTGCCACAAACACACTATAAGTCCTATGGGTGCTGCTGACACAAAGACACTATAGGTACTATATGTGTGCTGCTGTCAAGAAAATATAGGAGCTATGTGTGCTGCCACAAACACACTATAAGTCCTATGGGTGCTGCTGACACAAAGACACTGTAGGTACTATATGTGTGCTGCTGTCACGAAAATATAGGAGCTATGTGTGCTGCCACAAACACACTATAAGTCCTATGGGTGCTGCTGACACAAAGACACTATAGGTACTATATGTGTGCTGCTGAAAGAAAATATAGGAGCTATGTGTGCTGCCACAAACACACTATAAGTCCTATGGGTGCTTCTGACACAAAGACACTATAGGTACTATATGTGTGCTGCTGTCAAGAAAATATAGGAGCTATGTGTGCTGCCACAAACACACTATAAGTCTTATGGGTGCTGCTGACACAAAGACAATATAGGTACTATATGTGTGCTGCTGACAAGAAAATATAGGAGCTATGTGTGCTGCCACAAACACACTATAAGTCTTATGGGTGCTGCTGACACAAAGACACTATAGGTACTATATGTGTGCTGCTGTCAAGAAAATATAGGAGCTATGTGTGCTGCCACAAACACACTATAAGTCCTATGGGTGCTGCTGACACAAAGACACTATAGGTACTATATGTGTGCTGCTGTCAAGAAAATATAGGAGCTATGTGTGCTGCCACAAACACACTATAAGTCCTATGGGTGCTGCTGACACAAAGACACATAGGTACTATATGTGTGCTGCTGTCAAGAAAATATAGGAGCTATGTGTGCTGCACCAAACACACTATAAGTCCTATGGGTGCTGCTGACACAAAGACACTATAGGTACTATATGTGTGCTGCTGTCAAGAAAATATAGGAGCTATGTGTGCTGCCACAAACACACTATAAGTCCTATGGGTGCTGCTGACACAAAGACACTATAGGTACTATATGTGTGCTGCTGACAAGAAAATATAGGAGCTATGTGTGCTGCCACAAACACACTATAAGTCCTATGGGTGCTGCTGACACAAAGACACTATAGGTACTATATGTGTGCTGCTGTCAAGAAAATATAGGAGCTATGTGTGCTGCCACAAACACACTATAAGTCCTATGGGTGCTGCTGACACAAAGACACTATAGGTACTATATGTGTGCTGCTGTCAAGAAAATATAGGAGCTATGTGTGCTGTCACAAACACACTATAAGTCCTATGGGTGCTTCTGATACAAAGACACTGTAGGTACTATATGTGTGCTGCTGTCACGAAAATATAGGAGCTATGTGTGCTGCCACAAACACACTATAAGTCCTATGGGTGCTGCTGACACAAAGACACTATAGGTACTATATGTGTGCTGCTGTCAAGAAAATATAGGAGCTATGTGTGCTGCCACAAACACACTATAAGTCCTATGGGTGCTGCTGACACAAAGACACTATAGGTACTATATGTGTGCTGCTGTCAAGAAAATATAGGAGCTATGTGTGCTGCCACAAACACACTATAAGTCTTATGGGTGCTGCTGACACAAAGACACTATAGGTACTATATGTGTGCTGCTGACAAGAAAATATAGGAGCTATGTGTGCTGCCACAAACACACTATAAGTCCTATGGGTGCTGCTGACACAAAGACACTGTAGGTACTATATGTGTGCTGCTGTCAAGAAAATATAGGAGCTATGTGTGCTGCCACAAACACACTATAAGTCCTATGGGTGCTGCTGACACAAAGACACTATAGGTACTATATGTGTGCTGCTGTCAAGAAAATATAGGAGCTATGTGTGCTGCCACAAACACACTATAAGTCCTATGGGTGCTGCTGACACAAAGACACTGTAGGTACTATATGTGTGCTGCTGTCAAGAAAATATAGGAGCTATGTGTGCTGCCACAAACACACTATAAGTCCTATGGGTGCTGCTGACACAAAGACACTATAGGTACTATATGTGTGCTGCTGTCAAGAAAATATAGGAGCTATGTGTGCTGCCACAAACACACTATAAGTCCTATGGGTGCTGCTGACACAAAGACACTATAGGTACTATATGTGTGCTGCTGTCAAGAAAATATAGGAGCTATGTGTGCTGCCACAAACACACTATAAGTGCTATGGGTGCTGCTGACACAAATACACTATAGGTACTATATGTGTGCTGCTGTCAAGAAAATATAGGAGCTATGTGTGCTGTCACAAACACACTATAAGTCCTATGGGTGCTTCTGATACAAAGACACTGTAGGTACTATATGTGTGCTGCTGTCAAGAAAATATAGGAGCTATGTGTGCTGTCACAAACACACTATAAGTCCTATGGGTGCTGCTGACACAAAGACACTATAGGTACTATATGTGTGCTGCTGTCAAGAAAATATAGGAGCTATGTGTGCTGCCACAAACACACTATAAGTCCTATGGGTGCTGCTGACACAAAGACACTATAGGTACTATATGTGTGCTGCTGACAAGAAAATATAGGAGCTATGTGTGCTGCCACAAACACACTATAAGTCCTATGGGTGCTGCTGACACAAATACACTATAGGTACTATATGTGTGCTGCTGTCAAGAAAATATAGGAGCTATGTGTGCTGCCAAAAACACACTATAAGTCCTATGGGTGCTGCTGACACAAAGACACTATAGGTACTATATGTGTGCTGCTGTCAAGAAAATATAGGAGCTATGTGTGCTGCCACAAACACACTATAAGTCCTATGGTTGCTGCTGACACAAAGACACTATAGGTACTATATGTGTGCTGCTGTCAAGAAAATATAGGAGCTATGTGTGCTGCCACAAACACACTATAAGTCCTATGGGTGCTGCTGACACAAAGACACTATAGGTACTATATGTGTGCTGCTGTCAAGAAAATATAGGAGCTATGTGTGCTGCCACAAACACACTATAAGTCCTATGGGTGCTGCTGACACAAAGACACTATAGGTACTATATGTGTGCCGCTGACAAGAAAATATAGGAGCTATGTGTGCTGCCACAAACACACTATAAGTCCTATGGGTGCTGCTGACACAAAGACACTATAGGTACTATATGTGTGCTGCTGTCAAGAAAATATAGGAGCTATGTGTGCTGTCACAAACACACTATAAGTCCTATGGGTGCTTCTGATACAAAGACACTGTAGGTACTATATGTGTGCTGCTGTCAAGAAAATATAGGAGCTATGTGTGCTGCCACAAACACACTATAAGTCCTATGGGTGCTGCTGACACAAAGACACTATAGGTACTATATGTGTGCTGCTGTCAAGAAAATATAGGAGCTATGTGTGCTGCCACAAACACACTATAAGTCCTATGGGTGCTGCTGACACAAAGACACTGTAGGTACTATATGTGTGCTGCTGTCAAGAAAATATAGGAGCTATGTGTGCTGCCACAAAACACTATAAGTCCTATGGGTGCTGCTGACACAAAGACACTATAGGTACTATATGTGTGCTGCTGTCAAGAAAATATAGGAGCTATGTGTGCTGCCACAAACACACTATAAGTCCTATGGGTGCTGCTGACACAAAGACACTATAGGTACTATATGTGTGCTGCTGTCAAGAAAATATAGGAGCTATGTGTGCTGCCACAAACACACTATAAGTCCTATGGGTGCTGCTGACACAAAGACACTATAGGTACTATATGTGTGCTGCTGTCAAGAAAATATAGGAGCTATGTGTGCTGCCACAAACACACTATAAGTCCTATGGGTGCTGCTGACACAAAGACACTATAGGTACTATTTGTGTGCTGCTGACAAGAAAATATAGGAGCTATGTGTGCTGCCACAAACACACTATAAGTCCTATGGGTGCTGCTGACACAAAGACACTATAGGTACTATATGTGTGCCGCTGACAAGAAAATATAGGAGCTATGTGTGCTGCCACAAACACACTATAAGTCCTATGGGTGCTGCTGACACAAAGACACTATAGGTACTATATGTGTGCTGCTGTCAAGAAAATATAGGAGCTATGTGTGCTGCCACAAACACACTATAAGTCCTATGGTTGCTGCTGACACAAAGACACTATAGGTACTATATGTGTGCTGCTGTCAAGAAAATATAGGAGCTATGTGTGCTGCCACAAACACACTATAAGTCCTATGGGTGCTGCTGACACAAAGACACTATAGGTACTATATGTGTGCTGCTGACAAGAAAATATAGGAGCTATGTGTGCTGCCACAAACACACTATATAAGTCCTATGGGTGCTGCTGACACAAAGACACTATAGGTACTATATGTGTGCCGCTGACAAGAAAATATAGGAGCTATGTGTGCTGCCACAAACACACTATAAGTCCTATGGGTGCTGCTGACACAAAGACACTATAGGTACTATATGTGTGCTGCTGTCAAGAAAATATAGGAGCTATGTGTGCTGTCACAAACACACTATAAGTCCTATGGGTGCTTCTGATACAAAGACACTGTAGGTACTATATGTGTGCTGCTGTCAAGAAAATATAGGAGCTATGTGTGCTGCCACAAACACACTATAAGTCCTATGGGTGCTGCTGACACAAAGACACTATAGGTACTATATGTGTGCTGCTGTCAAGAAAATATAGGAGCTATGTGTGCTGCCACAAACACACTATAAGTCCTATGGGTGCTGCTGACACAAAGACACTGTAGGTACTATATGTGTGCTGCTGTCAAGAAAATATAGGAGCTATGTGTGCTGCCACAAACACACTATATAAGTCCTATGGGTGCTGCTGACACAAAGACACTATAGGTACTATATGTGTGCTGCTGTCAAGAAAATATAGGAGCTATGTGTGCTGCCACAAACACACTATAAGTCCTATGGGTGCTGCTGACACAAAGACACTATAGGTACTATATGTGTGCTGCTGTCAAGAAAATATAGGAGCTATGTGTGCTGCCACAAACACACTATAAGTCCTATGGGTGCTGCTGACACAAAGACACTATAGGTACTATATGTGTGCTGCTGTCAAGAAAATATAGGAGCTATGTGTGCTGCCACAAACACACTATAAGTCCTATGGGTGCTGCTGACACAAAGACACTATAGGTACTATTTGTGTGCTGCTGACAAGAAAATATAGGAGCTATGTGTGCTGCCACAAACACACTATAAGTCCTATGGGTGCTGCTGACACAAAGACACTATAGGTACTATATGTGTGCCGCTGACAAGAAAATATAGGAGCTATGTGTGCTGCCACAAACACACTATAAGTCCTATGGGTGCTGCTGACACAAAGACACTATAGGTACTATATGTGTGCCGCTGTCAAGAAAATATAGGAGCTATGTGTGCTGTCACAAACACACTATAAGTCCTATGGGTGCTTCTGATACAAAGACACTGTAGGCACTATATGTGTGCTGCTGTCAAGAAAATATAGGAGCTATGTGTGCTGCCACAAACACACTATAAGTCCTATGGGTGCTGCTGACACAAAGACACTATAGGTACTATATGTGTGCTGCTGTCAAGAAAATATAGGAGCTATGTGTGCTGCCACAAACACACGATAAGTCCTATGGGTGCTGCTGACACAAAGACACTATAGGTACTATATGTGTGCTGCTGACAAGAAAATATAGGAGCTATGTCTGCTGCCACAAACACACTATAAGTCCTATGGGTGCTGCTGGCACAAAGACACTATAGGTACTATATGCGTGCTGCTGACAAGAAAATATAGGAGCTATGTGTGCTGCCACAAACACACTATAAGTCCTATGGGTGCTGCTGACACAAAGACACTATAGGTACTATATGTGTGCTGCTGTCAAGGAAATATAGGACCTATGTGTGCTGCCACAAACACACTATAAGTCCTATGGGTGCTGCTGACACAAAGACACTATAGGTACTATATGTGTGCTGCTGACAAGAAAATATAGGACCTATGTGTGCTGCCACAAACACAATATGGCTCCTATAAATCCCTGCCTGGGATGGGACAGAAGGTTTTGACAGAAGTTGGGGTGCAATGCTGTGCTAACAGCACTGCGGTTGGTGCTACTGCTATGCTGTACTAACAGCACGCACACACCAGACTAATCCCCAGCAGCAGCTATCACACTCACTGTGCAATCAGCAGCAATGAATGATCAGTATTCAGTAATGATGAATGACTCAGGTAGCAATGGTTTAGCAAAGAAATAGCAATCAAGCAAAGACAGAATCAGCAGACTGCTCTCCCTAAAGCCGGAACACATGTGACCGGGGGCCGACGGCGTGGCGGCCTTTTAAATGGTGGGGCGTGTACTAAAGCCCCTGAGCTTTAATTGGCTACAGGCGTCCTGCCTGTAGCCAATTATTGATCTCCTAGTTTCCGGCGCTGTGATTGGCCAAGCATGCGGGGTCACAGTGCATGCTTGGCCAATCATCAGCCAGCAATGCACTGCGCCGGCCGCAATGCATTGCGGGGCCGCTCGCATCACACGAATGTGATGCGAACGGCCCAAATAGTTCTGGGCTCGCCGAGCGAGCGAACGCCCGGTGCTCGATTCGAACGTGGGTTTGAATCGAGCACCGGGCCCATCCCTACTTTTGATGTCGCTTCTGCCCTGAAATGGTATGGTGACAGGTGGGGGCCATCTTCCCCTCACACGTATCTATACCACACACAGAAGAGGACCCCAACCCGCCACAGAGACCACTATTATCGGAAACCAGACCGCCCGCTGCAGAAGAGGATACCGGGGTTATGGCAGCTAGCTGCTGTCATAACAAAGATATCCCTCTTCAAAGAGAGGACGTATATAGGCATGCGGCAGTCCGGAAGTGGTTAATGCTCTCCTTGCCCGGCCTGTCAGTTTAGGTGGACAGCCATGTCTTGGTAGATTTGCATACTCTTTCCATTTTTGGATGATGGATTGAACAGTGCTCCGTGAGATGTTCAAAGCTTGGAATATTTTTTTATAACCTAACCCTGCTTTAAACTTCTCCACAACTTTATCCCCGACCTGTCTGGTGTGTTCATTGGCCTTCATGATGCTGTTTGTTCACTAAGGTTGTCTAACAAACCTCTGAGGGCTTCATGGAACAGCTGTATTTATACTGAGATTAAATTACAAACAGGTGAACTCTATTTACTAATTAGGTGACTTCTGAAGGCAATTGGTTCCATTCGATTTTAGTTAGCGGTATCAGAGTAAAGGGGGCTGAATACAAATGCACGAAATTACAATTTTCGGATATTTATTTGTAAAAAAAATTGAAAACCATTTATCATTTTCCTTCCACTTCACAATTATGCGCCACTTTGTGTTGGTCTATCACATAAAATCCCAATAAAATACATTTACATTTTTGGTTGTAACATGACAAAATGTAGAAAACTTCAAGGGGTATGAATACTTTTTCCAAGCACTGTACATTAGGCTGTTTTAATTAACTATGCTATGCATACTAGCTCATTACGCCTTTGTCTTGCAGGTTTTTTTTTTTTTTTTCACGTGGGTTTACAACCACTTTCAATCCATCTGCAGAGCCATGAAGAACTTAAAGTAGAACTAAAGGCAAACCTTTTTTCATTTTGGATAGAGTAAAAGGGGGGGGGGGGGTATTGTTGTAACCTTGTCAGTTTTTTTTTTTTGCCATCTGTGTCCAATTAGAGAAATGTTCCTCCACTTCCTGTCCCAAAACCGCCAAAATAGGAAGTGAGAGTTAATCCTTCCAAAGTGAGGGAATCCCTGATTATCACCAGCGGCATTAAAGCTCTTTGTAAAATTTCCTTTCTATTCCTGTTCTGGTTACAGCCCACATATACCTAATGGGGACACAGACAACAATAAAAACCTGACAGGTATTCTAACTCTTCTATACTCTATCTAAAACGTAAAAGTTTTACCTTTAGTTATACTTTAAAGCAGTGTTCCGCTTAAAAAAATAATAATTTAAGTCAGCAGCTACAAATACTGCAGCTGCTGACTTTTAATAATCTGACACTTACCTTTTCCAGGGTCCAGCGATTCGGGGGGATAGAAGCCCCGCTCATCTCCCCCTCCGCTCAGCGGCGCCGGCATTGTAACTGTGGCCACCCAGCTATGGCTTCATAGCCAGGTACCCACTGCGCATCTGCGAGCGGCGCCGCGTGCCGTGATTGGCCGCGCAATCATATGGGTCCTAAGACGTGCCCCAGATGATTGACAAGAGGGAGGGGGCAGAGCTGATCTCCCTTCCTTCACCAAGGGAAGTGATGTCAAGAGCCCAGGTGCTGAAGGAGGCAGACTACAAGGGACCCCCTAGCAACAGGAATTTAGAGGTGAGTAAAAAAAAAATTTCTCCAAATGTTTTTTTTTTTTTTTTATGCACATAAATTGCATTTTTTTTTTTTTTTTTTTTTTAGGGTGGAACTCCACTTTAAGATTTCCTAAGACAGCACAAAGCAGACACTTTGAAGCCTGCTCAGGTGTATATAACATTGGGCTCAATGCATTGCTCATACACTGAGAAACTTGACCTCTGTGTGTACAAGCCTCTGATAAAGTGTCTACAGGTCATCACACATGCATACTATGACCACCATATTAATAAATAAACCTTTTGATCTTCAAGCCATTCCACATGAGTGCTCTGCTGGCATCATTAAAGTTAAAGAAAGAGCCTGGGTCATTCACCACCTGATCCCTATAAACATTAATGTTGTACATTAAAGTCATCTTCTGGTAAGGGTCTGTTTATCAGGTATGTAAGGTATTTTTATTTTAAATTAATATTTATCCTCACTTTCACGATTCTGTTTAGAAAAACTTAAATTTATTTATTACAAGTATTTATATAGCACTGATAATTTACACAGCATATACGTATATTGTACATTCACATCAGTCCCTGAACTTAAGTAGCTTTTAATCTATGGTCCCTGACTCACATTCATACATACACATACAACAACCAATTTGGACAGGAGCCAATTAACCTACCAACATGTCTTTGAAGTGTGGGAGGAAACCGAAGTACCCGGAAAGAAACCCACGTTGGCCCATAAGCACATAAAAAACAATGTAAGGAGTGTTTTACTAACTACACAGTAATAATAAATCAAATGTTTTGTTTTTTTTTCAAATTTTTTCAGTTTCAGCTCTTGTGATCTGTTTGTTAGAAGTCTTTCTTTTTTATTGGCCTGTGATTGATTCTCATTAGTACTGCACTCGAAGCCAGTACTAGAAGGCATCTGAATGGGGTTGTGATCACAGGGATGAAGGATGTCATGTAATTCCTAGGAGATGTCCCTAATCGAAGGTCTGAATGATGGGAGATTCTCCATTTAGGGCAGCAGTCCAATTATTACCTATGTGTTGTGGAATTTTCCCTATCCCCTTGCCTAGCTGATGGGTGACTACAGGAAAAAACAGCTACAAAAGCTCAGCTTCCTTGGTCAGTTCTTTGCTACGAGCCGGCCTGTAAGCAGGGGTTAGTACCCCTTTTAGTAAGGTTCCTCCCTGGGTGTAGTTGGTCTGTACCCCTTTATGAGTCAGAGTGGTTGGAGCCCTAGTCAGATAGTCAGACGGGAGTATGGTAACAGGTTACCCCTAACTTACAATATGTAGGATTTTAGTTTGAACAGCAGAGTTCCCTTTGGGGCTAGGTTGACAAGAGACTCTCAGAGAGCCCATGGCAGGAGGACTCACAGTGAAGAGAAAGTGTGAAAGATGGCTGGACTTTTTGAGTTCAATGCTTTTGCTCTGAATTAAACTTTACTGATGGTCTGTAGTGCGACCTTGAAGAAGTGGCTGTACAGAGTGTTATCCTGTTACCTCACAGTAAATAAAGAGAAGGGACAAGCAGCGCAGATCTATAATCCCACAATTTAATGATATACCCCACTCCCTCAAAAAATGGTCTATTGATATCTTTGGCGCTTGATTTTTTCTTTGTTCACTTCACAGTAAAAGTATTAAAGGCTTGTTTACACTTGCTTCAAAACATGGCTCTTGGCACGCTTTTTAAAGCTCTTTGAAAGCCAGTCAAAGCCCCTGTTACTAAATAAAATGGTTAGCTTACAGTCCTGTTTACACCTTGCATTTGCTTTGCTTCGCTTTAAAAATTATACCCCATGGTGCTTTGGTGGTGCTTAAAAGCGTCTTCAAAGCCTTCATAGAAGTCTATGACAAAGCTTGCTTGAAGCGTCCGAAGCTTTTGAAAGGCTTTTGTTCAGCATGAGCTTCACTTTGTTTTGAAGAAATTGCAGGTATGAGAAAGTAACATACACCCACAGATCATCTGCCAAGCATCATCGAAGCACCACCAAAGCATCATCGAAGCACCACCAAAGCATCATTGAAGCACCACCAAAGCATCATTGAAGCAATACCGAAGCATCATTGAAGCACCACCAAAGTATCACTAAGGAATCATTAAAGCATGATTGAAGCATCATCAAAGCACCACCGAAGCATCATTGAAGCACTGCCAAAACAACACAAAAGCCCTAAAAGGCTATTCATGTGGACATTCTTTATTCAAGAAGGTGTGCCTGAGGCCAGGAGAAAGTGAGTACTACAATGAATGTAGGTCTCAAGTCTGGACCATGTAAGACACAATGGGTTTGATTTACTAAACCTGGAGCACTCAGAATCTGGTGCAGCTGTGCATGGTAGCCAATCAGCCTCTAACTTCAGCTTCTCCAATTAAAGTCTTACTAAACCCACAACAGTAAAATCAGTCTGTATATGCAGCATAGCATGCTTGTTATACTCACTGTGGAACTTAAGGGGTTAATCCTCTGCACTGTGTAAAAAGGCTGTTTTATCCTGTATGCACAGATCCTCCCCGTCCTGCCCTGTCTATCTGGGGAAGGCCAGCCAACGCAGGTAGAGTAGCTGACCTGCACATGCTCAGTTGTGTCTTTTAATGCTGGAGAGAACAGTTTCTTGTTCTCAGAGCTAGCCAGGTCACATGATATTGACATCACACATGTGGGCGTGTATACAGGCTGCAGTGGAAATCTCCTCCTTCCTGAACTCTCAGCACTGGAGAAACTGTGCAGATTATCTTGTAACCGTGGTATACAGATCAGCCAAAATGGTATAAAGTGGCAATATTTTAATGTAGAAAGAAGATTTATAAGTTGTGGGAACTGTGGGGGGGGGGGGGGGTGAACTATTTTCATATTACTGGGTTTAGTAACACTTTAAGCTTTGACAATAAAACCCAGAAGCTGATTGGTTTCTATACAGAGTTGCACCAGATTTTGCACACTCCAGTTTTAGTGTGTACTGTAAGTGTAACCTATCTAAAGAAAGAGTAGGACAGCACCCTTGGCCAGCTTGGAGGGAGTTGGCGGCGAAAGAGGGCTGCCAACATGCTGATTAAACAATGAAGTACCACTGATGAGGTCATCTCTCTATTATCCTCTTCAAGGCATATTTATAGTATAGCTCCATCTCTCAAACTGGGCCAGGGATTATGGATAACCTATAAAGATACATTTAAGGGACTTATACTAGCATTATCTTAACACCTCACTTCATATATTATAAAATATATTTTTTTTAAATGCAGGTAGTGTAAGTATCTGAATTTGGTTTGTTACCAGCATCTTATAGTCCATGTACAGAAAAGCTTAGGCTGGGAGAGGAAAAAGCAGCCAAAGCAGGTGTGCTGAAATGAAAAAAGTGTGCTAGGAGGAGAGATCAGAGTGACAGAGAGATGAGCTCATCAGTCTAATGCTTCTACTTTCCCTGTCCAATCACGGGCTAGGGAGGGACAAGACCTGGCAGTGTTACTTAACTGCAGCAGTGAAAATTCAGGTCTTCTGTCCTGCCAGACTGAACTGGGCAAAATCTAATGATCAGATAGACAAAAATGCTAATCCTTTGGTAGATAAAATAGCTCCTGTATTTTATGTGTATTTAGCTTTTTACCTGGCGTTCAACTTAAAAAAATATATTTGTTTTTAAAAAATTGCTAAACATACATCTGATCATGTGTAATTTTATTATTTTCTTAGCGTTAAGTCAGGGAATCAAAAACAAAGTATTGGGTGCTTTTTTGACTTGGAGTTTATTTGAGATATTATATATACTTTATATATTTAACAGCAAAGTATACGCTTTATAAGCTTTTAAGCAATTGTTAGCCCATGTAAGCACGCAGGTAAGCATTTTCAAAGTTTCCAAAGTAAAGTATTAGGTGCTTTTCACTTCACAAAACAATCATATTTGATTTTACAGATAACAATAGCAACACATGTAACTGTCAACATGGACTGCACTGTACTGTACTACATTCACTGTGTAAATCAAACCAATACTAATCCAAACCAGCATTCAAATATGTTGGCACACAAGCATAAAACATAAAGAAATCACGTCCATTACATTTACCCTAAACATATCTGCAAGAGTCACCAAGGAATGCATATTTGCAATCTTGTATCTGGTGTGATTCCGGTGGCAATCGGGACCATATTAGATAAAGTTCCATGTACAGTATGGAGCTCTTGAACCATCCATATCCTATTTTTTACAAAAATTATGGGCACTTGTCATCCCGTGGACTGTCTGTATTTGCCAGATTTGTCCTTAACATTTAGTTACAGATCAGACTATCTGCCACACAGAAGGAAAAGTCTTTGGTAGCCCCTTTTATGCACATGTTTAACCCCTTGAAGACTAAACATTTTTCAGACACTTGTTTACAAGTTAAAATCAGTATTTGTTGCTAGAAAATGACTTAGAACCCCCAAACATTATATACCGTATTTATCGGCGTATAACACGCACTTTTTCCCCCTTAAAATCGGGGGAAAGTCGTGGGTGCGTGTTATACGCCGATACCCCAAAAAAAAAATGATAAAAATGACAAAAATGGCAAGCGCCGCTGAAAAAATAGCGAGCGCTGCCGAAAAAGACCGAGTCGCGGCCGAAAAACCCCGAAGTGGCGCCGGAATAGACCGAGCAGACTGTTAGGCTCTGCTCGTAGTCCCGCCTCCCTGCGCTCGCTCCGGTCGGCTCGGCCTTTTCCGGGAGCGCTTCGGTCTTTTTCGGCCGCTCTTCGGTCTTTTTCGGCGCACGCGACAGAGAGTCTCGGCGGCGGGAAATTTAAACCAGGACCGGACTTCAAATGACACTGGCAAGTTCCAAAGAAACTGGGCATGGCTGCAATGACGCTGGGCAAGCTGCAATGACGCTGGGCAAGCTACAATGACACTGGGCAAGGCTGCAAAGGACGCTGGGCAAGGCTGCAAATGACGCTGGGCAAGCTGCAATGACACTGGGCAAGCTACAATGACACTGGGCAAGGCTGCAAATGACGCTGGGCAAGGCTGCAAATGACGCTGGGCAAGGCTGCAATGACGCTGGGCAAGGCTGCAATGACGCTGGGCAAGGCTGCAATGACGCTGGGTAAGCTGCAATGACACTGGGCAAGGCTGCAAATGACGCTGGGCAAGCTGCAAATGACGCTTAAATGTAAGTTTGTTTTTTTTCCCTAAACTTCCCTCCTAAAACTTTTTTTCCTTAAAATGCCCTCCTAAACTTGGGGTGCGTGTTATACGCCGAAAAATACGGTAATATATATATATTTTTTTTTTTTAGCAGAGACCCTAGAGAATACAATTGGCATTGTTGCAATTTTGTATGCAAAAAAAACACGTAGTAAAGTCCTACAAGGTTTTTACCATTTTCTAGAGGGGGAGCCTTCCACTAATTACTCTACCACAAATAACCCAACAGCAAGGTGCATATGGGAAGTGATTGTTTTTATCTTTTACAATAAAGACCAAGTTTTGTATGCGAAAGAGAATAGGTGCACGTTTCTCTCTTTCTCTCTCTCTCCTTCCCTCTCCTCCCCGTCCACTGGGACACTAGAATTGTCAACCCTAGAGGGTATCTAATAGATTGGTCCACTATTAGAGTTTATTGAGTGGGATGATAGGGGTTGAGCTCATATCCACCTTGTTGTTGGGTTATTTGTGCAATATTTAATGTCACACTGTATTTGCGCAGCGGTCTTTCAAGCGCATTTTTTTGGGGAAAAAAAATACACGTTCATGAATTAAAAAAAAAAAAAACAGTAAAGTTAGCCCAGTTTTTTTTTTGTATAATGTGAAATATGATGTAATGGTAAGTAAATAGATACCTAATATGTCATGCTGTCATGTCAAATCGCATGTCAAATCGGCCTGGTGTGAACGAGGGCTTAAAGGCATTAAAAACGCCAAATTTGGCTGTTTTAAATACTGACTTTTTAAAAAAAATCTGGTGCCTTTAAGGCTTTAGTAAACCGGAAGTGATGTTATGACATTGCTTCCGAGTTACTACATCCGAGACCCGATCAAAGCAGATTCCAGCTTTGTTTGGGTCTCCAGCCAGCCGTCAGATGTGCCGTGGAAGGTAGTGGGAGTGGCTGATTAGCCACATCAGTTGTTATTACAAGAAAGCCGACCATTGGCTCTAAAAAACGGTAACGGGGTGATGCCCGCAGCTGCAGGCATCACCCCGAAACAACCACTTAAAGCAGAAGGTTGCATATATGCATTACGTCGCCGTGAAGGGGTTAAGCACCAATAGCTATATGAATAATCACATGTCACACTATTCAAAGAGGACCTGTGGAAGCTGTGGAGAAAAAAAAAAAGGCAAGCAAAAGGCAAATAACTAGTCACCAGTATTACTTCTGGTGTTCTTGCAACTGACCTCTTGCCCATTGCTGACTTAGCCTGCCCTGTTCTGTACTGTGTCTCTTCTTTGAGTCAGCCATCTTCGTAGAGGAAAAAGGCTTTGTTTGCTAATGTCAGAGATGACCCCACCCCCCCCCAGCAAATAAATCCGGCAGTGGCAGAGAAGGGAGGGGGGGGGGGGTAATTATAAGCCTATGCTGTTGAGCTCTGTAAACAACTGACTTTTTCAACAATGCATATATAGATAGCCTGGGAAAATGTACTCACCTCTTCTCCAGCACTGCCCCCTGCAGTACTTATTTTTTAGTCACAAAGTTACAATATGATTTCAGTCATCTGGGTTGAATAACACTAAGGCCAATAAGACTAAGGGCATACTGTAAGTGCAGGGTGCCATGGACCACCCCCTGTGGGAGTGTCAGTGTCCGGCACTCATAGAGTATTGATAGAGGAAAATGATCCTCCATGTCACATGTTGGACCTAAAGGGTTCTGGAAATGGTAGGTATAAAAAATAAAAAGCAAGCATATATACTGTTGGTCAGGACCTCCAGGGGGTAAGGGGAAGGCCGGAGTGTAGCATTTAGCTTTAAAAATTGAAAAAGTGACATAACTGAATGGCCGAGTCCCTGGTAATCCTGTCCTGGAACACGATAAGTAGAATAATAACTTTGGTATGTATGACACGCTTTAAAAAATGATATATAGCATCTTTGGATAGCTCCGCTCCCAAAAGGCATCTAAAATCCAACATTTCTTTTCATTAATAAAGCTAATAAATAACCAAACTAATGGATGACTGTACAAAATATTTAGAGGTTGGTTGTCCAGAATCATTGACCTCTCACCAAGATTCCTGATGCATATACAGTACACTGGGATTACAGATTGTGGGAATATTTATTTCTTCTGCTTGATGTCAAAACTACAGTTCCTTAAGACACAAGGCCAGCAATGCAACATCATTGTCATCCCTTCACTGCATCCTGCTGCTAAAATTATTACTAATCCTTATCCTTTAATTGCAGATTTTTCTAATACATTTGTGTACTGTGCGACCTCCTACCCTGAGAAGGAAAGACAGAACTCAGGACCCAAGAATACTAGAGCTCTGCATTTTTTGGTTTGAAATCAGTACAGGAAAATTAGGATTTAGAACTGCAGTAATATAACCAGGGCTTAAAGCTGAACTCCGGACAGATACAAAATACATAAATAAATGAACATTGGCTCCTGCTGCTGTCAATCGCAGCCAGTGAGAAGAGAGCGGGGGCGGGGCCAAGCTGCACTCTGTGCGCTAATGGACAAACAGAGCCGGCTCAGGAGTGAGCATGCACAAGTACCCTCATAGCAAGCTGCTTGCTATGGGGGCACTCGCCATGGGGGAGAAGCAGGAGCACCGGAGGGGGACCCAAGAAGAGGAGGATCGGGGCTGGGTGCAAAACCATTACACAGAGCAGATAAGTATAACATGTTTGTTATTTTATTTAAATTTACCTTTAGAATCACATTTAGTTCATTCGTGCCCATTCTCTGAAAATCTGCAGTGGTTCACTTTTCAGAGTGTGACTAAGCACCTCCTGTCAGGCTTTCTGGAGGTGAAATTTGCTGAGCGGTAAGTTGTTATGGGCTAATGCACCACAACTGCAGAGGCGCCTGCCAATTTCACATGCCGCATAAAATTAGCTGCAGCTGCCACACAAAGCATCGCATCCACGTTATGTAAACAGCCCCCTCTAGCTGTATTGTAGACTTTAGGTTGGCAATCAGGGGGGTGGTAAAACCAGTGGCAGCTGGTGCTCGATAATTCGGGGAGGGGGGGGGTGAACTAACGGCACACCTCCTCGGCGGGGGCCGGACATTAACAGGGAAACCCCCCTGCCACCGCAGGAGACAGATGGGCTCCTTACCTCTGTCCTGCCTAGACTCCGATATCCCCTCCCCGAGTGTGGAGTGCTGGATGGCTGAGCCGGATGCTGGGTGGTAAGCCATCCCTGGAGTGGCGGCTGGTGGGTCCGTCGGTCTTCCCCTTGCTTCTCCCCTGGCCATGCATCTCCTCCCTCCTCCTCTTCCCCCTTGGCCAATAACATTGCTTCTCCTTTTGGCCAATCGGGAAACGGGTCTCAAGACACACTTCCTGATTGGCTGGGAGGAGAATCAGTCTGAGAATAGCGAATATTCATTTGCTATTTTCACACAACTGGGTGGGCTTGGAGCGCAGTGCTCTGTGCCCCAAGCCCACCCTTTTTTTAAGTCTATTAGAGCCTCTGGCTCTAATCATGTGCTTAAAACAAAAACACCCCCCATCCATCGTCCGGCACCCTGTATGTAGATCAGGGGGCTGGACGCATGAATAGGGGGGCAGCGCTCGTGCGCCCCTAATGGACGTGCTGTCACTGGGTAAAACCATGGCTCAAGTACATTTGGCTTGGTCCCTGTACAGCAGAGCTCAGAATAGGGGAGGGAGAAGCAGCACAAGGAGACAGTTTGTTAGGAGGACAGAGAAGAGTGACAGAGAGACAAGCTTATAAGTCTGTTGCTTCTTAACTTTCACTGTCCAGTAACAGGTGGGTGAAGGGGCAAGTCCTGTAGGTGGTGCTGAACCGCAGCAGAGAAAACATTCTCCTTCCCTGACAGACAGGGCTGTGCAGTGTACTAGGGAGGTGCAAACTCAGGAATGGTTGAAGAAAAATACAAAGATTTTGGTAGGCAAGACATAAAAGAAATATGTATTTCTGCTGCCCCCTCAACTTTCCCATTGGGCCTATACTCTGATAGCAATTTCTATTGACCAACAGGAAGGCTGGTAGTGTGCACTTTGTAGGAGCAGTGAGGGACAGTGCAATACGCTGCAGTGATATACTGTGCGGCTTGATGCGCTGCAATAAAATGATGCCTGTATCATCGTATTGCTGTATTGGACTACATATATTGGAAGCAAAGCTGTTTGCCTTCTCTTTGTGTTGTGCCCAGAGAATGAATGAATGAATGAATGACTTGTATAGCGCTACCTATGCGAACTGAATCGCCTCAGGGCGCTTTTAATACTGGTGTCCATCTGTGGTATAGTGTGGTCACTATTCTTATGGCTATTCTTATGGCCCCTTATTCTTATGGCTATTCTTATGGCCCCCGGGTTCGGTTCGCACCAGAACCTGCGAACGGACCGAAAGTTTGCGCGAACGTTAGAATCCTATTAGTTACAATGGACGCGAACGTTCAAAATCTAAAGTGCTACTTATAACGGCCAATATGCATGTTAATGTCATAAAACAGGTTTGGGGACCCGGGTCCTGCCCCAGGGGACATGTATCAATGCAAAAAGAAGTTTTAAAAACTGATGTTTTTTCGGGAGCAGTCATTTTAATGATGCATAAAGTGAAAAAGAAAAAAGTGAAATATTCCTTTAAATATCGTACCTGGGGGGTGTCTAAAGTATGCCTGTGAAGTGGCATGTGTTTCCCGTGTTTAGAAAATGCACAAAATGACATTTGTAAAGGAAAAAAAGAAGCCATTTAAAACTGCTTGCGGCTTTAATGTCATGTCGCAGATGGCTGGATTAGAACAGGGCAGAAGGGCAGATACAGGGTAAGGTGGTTTAGTGTGCTACTGCAGTGCTATACTAACACAGCATGCACACACACTAACTACTCCTGCAGATGGCTGGATAGGTAGAGATTGAGAACAGCACTGTGAAGAATAAACTATCCCTGCCTATTTTTCCTCTTTCCCTACACTAATCCCCAGAATCCACACAGAAATTAATCACAAGCAGATAATGTCACTGACACTGTTCCTAACGCGGGAAAACACTACATGAGGCCGCCTGGCGGCGGCCTTATATAGTGTGGGGCGTGTACTAAACCCCCTGAGCTATAATTGGCACAGGCATCCTGCCTGTGGCCAATTATTGCTCTCCTTGCCGCTGGCTCTGATTGGCCAAGCATGCGGGGTCACAGTGCATGCTTGGCCAATCATCAGCCAGCAATGCACTGCGACTGGCGCAGTGCATTGTGGACCATTCGCATCACACGAATTTGATGCGAACGGTCCTAAGAGTTCGGGTTTCGATGAGCGGTCGAACAGCAGATGTTTGATTCGAACATGGGTTTGAATCGAACTCCGGGCCCATCCCTAGTAGAGACATCCCCAAAAAGACTTGCAGCTGTAATTGCAGCGAAAGGTGGTTCTACAAAGTATTGACTCAGGGGGGCTGAATACAAATGCACGCCACACTTTTCGGATATTTATTTGTAAAAAATGTTGAAAAACCATTTATCATTTTTCTTCCACTTCACAATTATGTGACACTTTGTGTTGGTCTATCACATAAAATCCCAATAAAATACATTTATGATTTTTTGGTTGTAACATGACAAAATGTGGAAATATTTTTCAAGGCACTGTATACAGTGCCTTGAAAAAGTATTTACCCCCTTGGCATTTTTCGTGCTTTGTTGCCTCACAACCTGGAATTAACATGGATTGTTTGAGGATTTGCATCATCTCATTTACAGAACATGCCCACAACTGTGAAGATGTTTTTTTTTTTTATTGTGAAGCAAACAACAAATAGAACAAAATAACAGAAAACGTCAATGTGCATAACTATTCACCCCCCCCCTAAAGTCAATACTTTGTAGAGCCACCTTTTGTGGCTATCACAACTCCAATTCGCTTTGGATACGTCTCTATGAGCTTGCCACATCTTACCACTGGGATTTTTGCCCATTCCTCCTTGCAAAACTGCTCCAGCTCCTTTAAATTTGATGGTTTTCGCTTGTGAACAGCAATCTTTAAGTCTGACCACAGATTTTCTATTGGATTGAGGTCTGGGATTTGACTAGGCCATTTCAACACATTTACATGTGTTAAACCACTCAATTGTTGCTTTAGCAGTGTGTTTGGGGTCATTGTCCTGCTGGAAGGTGAACCTCCATCCTAGCCTCAAATCACACACAGAGTGGTACAGGTTTTGCTCAAGAATATCCCTGTATTTAGCACCATCCATCTTTCCCTCAACTCTGACCACTTTCCCAGTCCCGACTGCTGAAAAACATCCCCACAGCATGATGCTGCCACCACTATGTTATGGTGTCCTTTGGGTGATGTGATGTGTTGACATAGCGTTTCTTTCATGGCCAAAAAGTTAAATTTTAGTCTCATCAGACCAGAGCACCTTCCTCCATAAATTTTTGCCTTTTCGCAAACTCAAAATGTGCCATTTTGTTTTTTGCTAAAAGTAATGTCTTTCTTCTGGCCACTCTGCCATAAAGCCCAACTCTATGGAGCGTACGGCTTATTGTCGTCCTATGTACAGATACTCCAGTCTCTGCTGTGGAGCTCTGCAGCTCCTCCAGGTTACCTTAGGTCTCTGTGCTGCCTTTGATTAATGCCCTTCTTGCCCATTTGAGTTTTGGTGTGTGGCCATCTCTTGGCAGGTTTGCTGTTGTGCCATGTTCTTTCCATTTGGTGATGACAGATTTGAAGGTACTCCTAGGGATCATCAAAGATTTGGATATTTTTTCTTATAACCTAACCCTGACTTGTACTTCTCAACAACATTGTCCCTTACTTGTTTGGAGAGTTACTTGGTCTTCATGGCAGTGTTTGGTTAGTGGTGCCTCTTGCTTAGGTGTTGCAGCCTCTGGGGCCTTTCAAAAAGGTGTGTATATGTAATGACAGATCATGTGACACTTAGATTGCACACAGGTGGACATCATTTCACAAATTATGTGACTTCCGAAGGTAATTGGTTGCACCAGAGCTTTTTATGGGCTTCATAACAAAGGGGGTGAATACATACGCACATGCCAATTCATTTTTTTATTTCTGAAAAATTGTTTTATGTATATATTTTTCTAATTTTACTTCACCAACTTAGACTATTGTGTTCTGATCCATCACATATAATTCAGATTAAAAAACATTGAACTAAAGGCTGTAATGTAACAAAACAGGTAAACAGCCAAGGGGGTTGAAAACTTTTGCAAGGCACTGTGTATATGTATATATATATATATATATATATATATATATATATATATATATATATATACACTGTATACTGTATATCACATATAAAGTTATGTGCAAACACCACTAAGTACCTGCATTGTAGTACAGCCTGTTTAGTACATTATGGCACAGACAGATGGCAAACAACAGTAATAAATATTAAGCCAACATCTCTGGTGTAAGCTACAAAATCCTTAATATCTATCAAGCATAACATGAAATATGTTTGTGCAGTTCAGTTTTCCTGGAAAGATCTGACAAGTAAAGAGATTCTGAGAATACTCACCCTTCAAACGCATCACAGTTGATTGAAACTGTAACATTGGGGTATACCACTGCTATGTACTGTACATTGTAACAACTCCAGAGGATGTGATTCTTCATGGGTGGCTGCAGGCATCAAAAGTAACCCTAATCCATCGAGTCTCTGGCATAGTCAAACAAAAGTTAGCAGCTTCTGATGTCAAATAATTCTGCTGTAGTAATTATTAGAAGTCCATTATGAAAATACATGACTGCCACCACAGTGATAAAAATATAAAACAAAAATTGATGAAATAAATAAAATCCAATTTTTTTCTTACTTTACATAACATTATATTTAACAATTAAGACTTCTGCTGTAGTAATTAATAGGACACCAATATGAAAATATATGACTTCCAGCACAGACTGATAAGAAAAAAAAAAAAAAAAAATAGTTTAAATAAATAAAATCCATTTTTTTCACTTTACATATTAATATATTTAACAGATATCGAGTGATAAAGTCAAAATATGATGGCATCCCTTTAACCTGGCTAGCTAAATAATGACACAGTAAATGGCAGTTTGTTTGCCTTCCGTTGGCTGGCTGTTCTGGCAATCTGTCAGGTTTTTCTTCATCTTACAGCTGCATGATGTCCTGCTAGGAAAGCCGCACATATCAAACACTCTAATTAAGTGACTATAGTTGGAGGGACAAGTACACGTGGAAATCAAGCAATTAAGTACAGACATTGTACTTGGAACGCCTACACTCTCACATGAGTCACCAGAGAAGGAGCTGTAAATTGCACAGAGATTTTTGCAGACAGCATAATCCTACATCATTCGCTGACCGCCCACAGAAAATCGCCACATGCCTTACGTTGTACCTGTCAGAGAGCCAGCACAACTGCTGAGCATATAAATCCATAATATGAATTCACAGGGCTAATTCTCATGTAGATCTGCTGACTAATCTACTTTTATACTGGCAAAAAATACTTGTGTGAACTTTTCAGATTTTAAGTGGTTGTTTGGCCTTTTTAGTTGCACTGAAACAAATTGAGCCTCTCAGCTTACAGTACAACAGCCACAGATTGAGGTACCTGTTCGGGAACATAGTGCTACCTTCCCTCAGGACAACCTGGCACAGTTTATAGGATGGTTCACACAGATGTCCCCGTTCACATCAGAGATAGAGTGGTGCACATGGCATCCAATGTACAGCCCTTCCAATAGGCCAGACAAGAAGTGAAAACGTTAATGCACTCCAGGCTGGAGCAAAGTATTGAAGGAACTTTGCACACGAGTTAGGAATGATGGAGGAAAGCAGAAATGTATTTGAATTTAGGATAATATGGTACATATGAAAGAAAACCGTCACCGCTCTAAGCCCTGAATCCAGACTACAGTGCCAGGCCAATCCCACTCTTAAAGGGGAACTTTACTTTTGAAAATGCTCCCTCACTCCTCCTAACACCTATTCTGACCTACCGGTGTAGGAAAGAGCTGTATACTTACTTATTTTCAGACTGCCAAGATCTATTCCGGTGATCCGGCTCCCCTGTGTCAGCTAGCAGCCCTTGCAGGAGTGAGGAGGGAGCGCTGACAACAGATGGGTCATAGTAAGACTGTGGATGATGTCACTACTACCAGGTATTACCAATTCATGTCAAGTGCTCTCTCCTCTAGCCGGCCCTGGCTGACATCCAGCTACCTCCAATTCCATGCAGGTACATAAAAAAAAAATTAAAAGGACTGCATTCTTTTCTGTTTTTCTGGACCTAATGGTGACCAATCACAGGTAGCCTAATGTAACTGGACACAAGTCTGTTTACATATAGCAGTTCATAGATCCAACATGGGTTCTCAAGCATCCACTGTCAATATGTGGACAAGAAAAACTGAACGGTCACAGATGCCAAAAAAAAAAAAAGACATCGGTCCCATGCTGCTCTAAATCAGTAGAGGATCTGTTCACAAATCCCCTGCAGAATGGAGCAGAGAATGCCCTTGGGAACAGACTGCAAGGCTGGCCATACATGATTTTTTTTTTTTCCTCAACCCGCAGGTTGAAGGAAAAATAAAATTGAACCGATTCCTGCATTTACACATTCATTGCTGAGGTATTGTATTCTGCTTCCAGGGAGCCTTCTCTGCCGAGCAAATACAATGATCAGTGTTGCTGGCTATGGCTTGTGGCACTGATTATTCAGGAAAAACCCAACAGGCTGGTTGTACACAAATCAATTGCTAGATCTTGTGTATAGTGATAAATTGTGTAAGATGCACTGACTAAGTGTTAAGGATAAGAACAATCCCACAATAGACACTACAAAAAATTCAATTGTGAATACATATAAACCACTGAAGTAAAACGTGTGTGGATGCGACAAAAATATGTGTGATTGTACCTATCAGGTAAGTATCCCTGCCGAATACACAAAGGTAAATACAATTGCTATAAAAAGTGAAAAAAACACTCTAGACATGAAGAAAGTTCCAATGAAAAGTGAAAAAAGGGGGTATAGTAATCTGTAAAAAAACACCAATAAAAAAGTCCCAAGTGAAATTGGATACTGATCCCAAAGTGTATGGTCGCCTCTTAGAATTTGGCATGAAACACCACCGTGCTTGGAGGTAATAAAATTGGCTGCATACCAGACCCGCACGGGTCACTGAGCGTGTGTGAATCTTCAGCTTTGGACAGTGTTCATCTGTATACCAACTTGCTGAGGCTCAAGATGGACACTCGCTCCTGACAGACCCAGATGGATTGATGAGTATGTGAGGTCATCCGCAGCTGATGGACTGCGTTCCTCTATACACCAACCTCAAGTGGATCACCGGCTCTCAGCTCACAGTGGAATGCAAAAATTGAAGGAAGACTGATGGTGCATTACTGTTGATAAAATCCAAAACATTTATTTAAAATGCACTTACAGACTATAAAAAATAGCACAGATATTGTGTTGGCGCGACCACCCGCAGTCCGTGTGCACTGATGTCACGGCTGACTCCGTCCAATGCGTTTCCCCTAAGAAGGCATCAACTGGGATTGAAGGTCCGGTGATCCCCTTGAGCCACCGCGGGTTGGTGTATAGAGGAACATCAGCTGTGGATAAGCACACATACTCATAGATCCATCTGGGTCTGCCGGGAGCCGGTGTCCATCTTGAGCCTCTGAAAGTTGGTATACAGATGAACACTGTCCAAAGCTGTGGATCCGCACACACGCTCAGTGACCTGTGCGGGTCTGGTAAGCAGCCAATTTTATTACCTTCGCGCACAGTGGTGTTTCATGCCAAATTCTGAGAGGTTACCATACACTTCAGCATCAGCATCCAATTTTACTTGGAACTTTTTTATTGGTGTTTTTTTTACAGATCACCATTCATTGGAATTTGCTTCATGTCTAGAGTGTTTTTTTTTTTTACTTTTTATAGCAATTGTGTTTACCTTATATTTGTGTATCTGGCAGTGATACTTACCTGATAGGTACAATCACACATATTTTTGTCGCATCCACACAGGTTTTACTTCAGTGGTTTACATGTACCCAGATAGCAAGGATAACTTGCCACAAATTTGTGACAGTCTTGACAGTCTTGAATTGTAAGTCTTGTTAACTTGCTGCACATTGTCACTGGCAAGTTGTACACTTGCACAGCACTTGAAGCACAAGTTCTAGTTGCGTTGCAAGTCTACAGCGTGAAAATCCAGCCACAGTGACCCCTGTGGTGGGATGACTATAGCACAACTGATCCAGAACTTGTAGCAGACTTGCAGAATGTTTGCAAAGAAAGTTGATCTGGAGTCATACAATACAGACTTGCTGTAATTGTGCCTGCAATAAAGCCTGGCAAAACTAGCAATAGCTAAGCAAGTAATTTAATTTTTTTGTAGTGTCTATTGTGGGATTGTTCTTATCCTTAACACTTAGTCAGCGCATTTTTACACACTTTATCAATATAATTTTATCCCGGTGTACAGGGAATTTCAGGCATTTGCTAATTACTGGTCAGAGCCTCTTTTTAACACTTACACATTGTCTTGTGTATAACCTGCTAGCCTATACATGGATCAAAATTCAGTCGGCTTAAAGGGGTTGTAAAGGCAGTGCTCACAATCACTACGAGTCCCTCTTCTAGGATAACATGTACTATACACTGTGTCATTTTGCAAAATTCTTATTCTAAATACCTTATTTCTCCTTACTGATTAGCGCTCACGTGACCACCGTCACTCTCTTCCTCCGATGTATGTACTATAGAGGGAGGGCCCAAGATCCTCCTCTGATGTTTGCCAGGCGGTCACAGACAAAGACGTAATACACAAAGTTAATACTGTCTGATTGTCTTATGCTCGCACTGTAATGCTTTTTACAGTTTGGTGCACTCTACGCACCAGGAAAATGTGAGTGTTTTTATACTTAGTGTTTAATAAACCGATTGTTTTAAAATATAAATCACTATGTCCAGCTTTCTCTCTTTATGATTTGGGCGTATTGAGATGAGTGTAAAAGAAGGAGGATTCTAAGCTCAGAATCGCCAGGTAAGGAGTGAAACAGCATAAAACAGATCCCCAGAGAGGGACAAAAGCTCATATAGATCATTGGTTGGGCCAATCCCCCAGGTGAAGGCACATCAGATGAGGGGATTATCACTAATGTATGTGGAGGACTGGAGCACATAGTGGTGAACACTAATTATGGAAGCAGTCGTTTGGATATGTGAACACAAGCTTGTTTTTTATGAAAGATTGAACATACAGTATGCAAGCAAATTCATACCAAAGGACGCTTTATGGACTGATGCATTGTTTCTTTTGTTAATGTTATATATGGTTTGATACGATATGCTGATTTAGAAAATTGCTATGCAAACAGATTTAAAGGGACGCTAGCACATTAGCATTTGGGAGCGTGGCACAACCTTTAAATATAATTTAGCAAATTGATACACGTTTAGAGAGTGTGTATAGGTGTGAGTGATCCACTTAGAAAGTTTTGTAGTCTTAGATTACTCATTACACAACATAGCAGTGTGCAAGTACACCCATTTTTAAGATTCAATGAACTACTACAGCGCTCCACAGTGCCTAGGTAGTTCATTGAAAAATACAAGCCGACAGCTGCTAAGGATGTTGGGACTTTAAGTTTTCCTCTCACAAAGGACTGTAAATGAGTGACGTGGCAAGAGTGGGCGGGGGTACCCGGTATCTGTCAGATCTGGGGATCAGGGGGGGCGGGGGCAGGTCTGTTCATAACATGTTACATATTACACCCTGAATATGTGTGTAACATGTTACAAAAAACAGCTGATCACAGGATGTAAACACAAGGCTTTTTTCGCACTCAGCGTGATAAGAGAAGAAGCCAATAACCGGCTTCTGTTAAAAGGACATCAGCACTGATTATCAGTCAGTGCCAACCAGTTCTGCAAATCAGTGCCCACCACTGCTGCTAATCAGTGCCCATCAATGCTGCCAATCAGCACCCATCAGTGCCTCACTCTCGGTGCCCTTCAGTGCCACCTATCAGAGCCCATCAGTGCCACCTATCAGTGCAGCCTCATCAGTGCCTCCTCATCAGTGCCCATTAGTGCTACCTATCAGTGCAGCCTATCAGGACCCATCAGTGCAGCCTCATCAGCGCTCATCAGTGAAGGAGAAAAAAAATTACCTGTTTACAAAATGTTATAACAAACTATGACATTTCTTTTTTAATTTTCGTTTTTTTGTTTGTTTAGCAAAAAATAAAAAACCCATCAGTGAATAAATACCACAAAAATAAAGCTCTATTTATGTGAAAAAAATCACATGGGTACAGTGTTTCACTACCGCACAATTGTCATTCAAAGTGCGACAGTGCTGAAAGCTGAAAATTGGCCTTGGCAGAAAGGGTGTAAAAGTGCCCAGTAGGCAAGTGGTTAAGGGTAAAATGTATCAAAGCCAGGGGACATAGGCTTTGTTAATATGGAAGCTGCCATGGCTGACCTCTGCTTCGGAAAATAGTAGTTCACTGACTGGCATGTTGAAGTTACAGCTTCAGTGCTTTCTAGCCCCGTGAATCTGAATGAATATGGAGATCAGGAGTGCTCATTTCACTCTGACTTTCCAGATCTGCAAGCTTGTCCCTGGTCAGTACTGAGCCAGAAGATGGTCAGCAATGGCAGCTCCTATACTTCTCTCAGTTCAAACTCCTTTTCAGTCAGCAATGTATAACTTGTAAACAAAATATTAGTCAGCTCCATTTGCCGTTAATCCTGAGGGTTCTTATCTCTCGTGTTTATAGAGCTGCTTGACGTTGATGTAGGTTACATTATAAACATTCGTTGCAGCAGGAACAGAACTTATTTGGGTTACAGAACTTGTCAGCAGTGCAATTTGCCAATCACTTTAGTCTTTATTTTAGGCTTTTTATCACCAGTCTGAAAATAGCTCTTTGATAAAATTGCAACCAGCTTTACCATAGCTACAGTATTGCTTTGAGGAAGACAGTGAATGGTATTTCACATAGAGAGTGTGAGGACTGAAGAGATCAGTGAATAGAAGACAGCTGGATCTCCTCACTCATTGGAATGTTATGTGTTTCCACCATGTTTTACACAGACATTAAAAACAAACTGCCCTAATAATGCTTTTTCATGGTACTAAGCAGTTATTGGATGCATGTGTTGCACATGTGTATATTTCTGACATAAAACAGACAGAACAGTAGAATTAACCTTCTGTTAGCTACCTGCCAACAATGTATGTTGGATAGAATAACTTATATTGTGCAGGACCAGTGTACCAGGTTTGTGGGACCCGTTTTTTTTCATAAGTTGAGTCACTAAAGTTGAAACCAATACATACATAGTGTGCAAAAGTTTTAAGCAGGTGTAAAAAAAATAGAGTAAATGAAGAATGCTTTCAGAAATAAACGTGTTAATAGTTTATTTTTAATTAATTAACAAAATGGAAAGTAAATGAATGGAGAAAAATCCAAATCAAATCAATATTTGGTGTGACCACCCTTTGCCTTCAAAATTCTTCACAGTTTTTGAAGGAACTTGGTTGTTCCAAACATCTAACCACAGATCTTCTGTGAATGTAGGCTGCTTCAAATCCTTCCGTCTCTGCATGTAATCCCAGGCAGACTTGATGATGTTGAGATCAGGGCTCTGTGGGGGAAAAACCATCACTTACAGGACTCCTTGTTCTTCTTTAAATTGAAGATAGGCCTCAATGACATTGGCTGTGTGTTTGGGGTCACTATCCTGCTGCAGAATAGATTTGGTACCAATCACATGCCTCCCTTATGATATGGCATGATGGATAAATATCTGCCTGTATTTCTCAGCATTGAGAACACCATTGATCCTGATCAAATCTCCAACTCTATGTGCAGAAATGCAGCTCCAAACCTCCTCGATCCTTTACTGTTGCCTGCAGACACTCATTATTGTACCACTGTCCAGCCCTTTGCAAATAAACTGGCTCCTGCTACAGCCAAATATTTAAAATTTTGACTCAGTCTAGAACACCTGCTGCCATTTTTTTGCATCCCAATTTCACTGTTTTTGTGCATAGTTGAGCTGCTTAGCCTTGTTTCCACGTCCGAGGTATGGCTTTGTGGAGCAATTCTTCCACAAAGACAACTTCTGGCCAGAATTATTTGGTAGATGTCCTCCATAGCATAGCCTGCCTTCCTGTGACATTAGCTTGCTTTTTAGCTCTACAAATAGGCAGAATTGAATAGTCATGGGAAGCTAGGCTATGCTATGGAGGACATCTAACAAAGCCAAAATTACAAAAAAAAATAAAAAAAAACCTGTATCTGTCCCTACACAGAACTGTCAGCTTTTCCAAACAGCTCGAAGGTCCCATTCACACTTGCGAATGGGGCCATTTTAGAATACCCACAGGTGACTCAGTGGGTACCCATGTGAATAGGTGTGGGCAGGAAGCCCCATTAAAAGCAATGGGAGCCTAACAGCATCAGCAGCTATTCGTGGCTGTTCTCATGTAGTTGCTCATGCAGCGATTACCTGAGAATGATCAGACCTGGAGTGCTTTTAGTGGGACTTCCTACACGCACCTATTCATATGGTCTCCTGTCGGTATTCTAAAATGGAGAAAGGAGATCAGACAGTGGTCCGAATCGGATGTAGCCTGATAAGTAGCGCTAAAGTAAATCACACACAATTACATATTAAATAAAATAAAGATAATACAAGAAAAACTAGACAGATATGACTTTACAAATAATCCCTCGTGATGACTGATAAAAGGTGTCCTAAATAAAAGATCAATATCGTACACAAACAATTGAAGATGTCCTTCAAACAATATAGTGTATAAAATAGATATAGACAAAAAAGTGCTCCAGTGTTGATAAGTGTTCATAAAGATGTGAATCAAAAAATATATATATCTGCAAGTGAAAAAACAAATGGATGGAGCTCCTATAAAAAGGACGTGTATCTTCACAAACGTATATAATCGATCAATCTTCCACCACACCGTTGTGCTCAAAAGTGTCCACTCCCTTAGGAAACTCACTCACCGAATATCGTTGCCCACACTCACGTGTAAGGCTAAATCGCATAACCACTTTCCCACACTCGGTCAGCGTTCTTCCAATATATTCTCCAGTGTTAACAGCTAGGTGAAAACGCAGTGTTCCATATGCAAATAAACAAATGTGCTCCAATAGTGTATTATTGCAAATTTATTAAAATAGCCCACACTTCAAGCTTCAAACATTAGACTCACATTTTAAAAGAATAAAATAAGCAGAAACAGGATCACCAGACGCCACAGCAAACTCCACTTCAATATTCAAAGACACTGCAATCTCACTTCAGATTATAGATACTAGGTCACGGCGGACCTGGGGTGTTTGCAAGACCACCCTGTAGTTCTCACCCTCCACTGTTATTGGAACGCCTCAGTATTTCCACCGCAGCTGGTAGGGACAAGTAGTTCATACAAATACTAGATTCAAATGCCGCTAAGCCACGCCCCCGACATGTTTCGTCACTTCCTGGACTTATTCATGGGGTTGGCCGAGCGGTCAGTCATTAGGGGAAATATACCCTCCCCTCCCTCCCCATTGGTGGAATGTCATAACCTATCAAGCATCAATGGGGCGGACACTGTGGACCTAGCCACTCCCATTTCCCTGTTAACCCTATCGGTTGGTAAAGGTATCCCCCCTCATATTGTGTGGAAACAAAAATCCTTCCCCCATTACCTCATAAGATGTCCCCATTGTAAGGCCGTCAGACCGTGACTCCGGATCCCAGTGCGCCTGTGCGCATCTTCAGATCCGCCACACGCGCACAGACCCCGCCAACCTAAGCACCACCTCGCACGGTCCGCGTCAGAGCACTCTGACGTAAGGGCGTCCTCATCCGGCCATTGCGCATGCGCGCGCCCCGCTAATCCCGCCAACGGACAGGCAGTCGAATCATCCAATCGGATAACTCTCTGACGTAAGGGCGTCCTCATCCGGCCATTGCGCATGCGCGCACGTCCCGCTAATCCCGCCATCGGATAGGTGGAAGAATCATCCAATCGGATAACTCCACTAAGATGAAGGGAAATAGCAACAGCGCCACCATGT